>CM034038.1:41636044-41777153 GCA_019705995.1 Raphanus raphanistrum x Raphanus sativus | reverse complement strand
TATCCAGATGATTCCAGATTAGCCTGTTCTGACATCTGCCATTATCTTCATGATTCTTATCAAACTAGGATGAACCACGATCTAAGAAGCTTTATTTGGAACCACTAATCAGTGGAGAGTAACCAGGAAGTTGAATAAATCTCATAAGTGTGGTGAGCAAGAAGATATCCCAACTTCTATCCAGATGATTCCAGATAAGCCTGTTCGGACATATGCCATTATCTTTCATAATTCTTATCAAACGAGGATGAACCGATCTAAGAAACTTGATTGGGAACCACTAATCAGTGGAGAATAACCAGGAAGTTGAATAAATCACATAAGTGTTGTGAGCAAGAAGATATCCCACCTTCTATCCAGATAATTCCAGATTAGCTTGTTCGGACATATGCCATTATCTTCATGATTCTTATCAAACCAGGATGAACCACAATGTAAGAAGCTTGATTGAGAACCACTAATCAGTGGAGAATAACCATGAAGTTGAATAAATCTCATAGGAGTTGTGAGTAAGAAGATATCCCACTTTCTCCAGATGATTCCGGATTAGCCTGCTCGGACATATGCCATTATCTTGATGATTCTTATCAAACCAGGATGAACCAATATGTATGAAGCTTGATTGGGAACCACAAATCAGTGGAGAATAACCAGGAAGTTGAATAAATCTCGTAGGAGTTGGGAGTAAGAAGATATCCCACTTTCTATCCAGATGATTCCAGATTAGCCTGTTCGGACATATGGCAATATCTTCATGATTCTTATCAAACCAGGATGAACCACGATGTAAGAAGCCTTATTGGGGACCACTAATCAGTGGAGAATAACCAGGAAGTTGAATAAATCTCATAAGTGTTGCGAGCTAGAAGATATCCCACCTTCTATCCAGATGATTCCAGATTAGCTTGTTCGGACATCTGCCATTATCTTCATGATTCTTATCAAACTAGGATGAACCACGATCTAAGAAGCTTTATTTGGAACCACTAATCAGTGTATAATAAACAGGAAGTTGAATAAATCTCATAGGAGTTGTGAGTAAGAAGATATCCCACTTTCTATCCAGATGATTCCAGATTAGCCTCTTCTAACATATGGCAATATCTTCATGATTCTTATCAAACCAGGATGAATCACGATGTAAGAAAGGTGATTGGGAACAAATAATCGGTGGAGAATAACCAGGAAGTTGAACAAATCTCATAGGAGTTGTGAGTAAGAAGATATCCCACTTTCTATCCAGGTGATTCCAGATTAGCCTATTCGGACATATGCCATTATCTTCATGATTCTTATCAAACCAGGATGAACCAATATGTAAGAAGCTTGCTTGGGAACCACTAATCAGTGGAGATAAACCCGGAAGTTGAATAAATCTCATAGGAGTTGTGAGTAAGAAGATATCCCACTTTCTATCTAGATGATTCCAGATTAGCCTGTTCGGACATATGGCAATATCTTCATGATTCTTATCAAACCAGGATGAACCACGATGTAAGAAGCTTGATTGAAAACCACTAATCAGTGGAGAATAACCCTGAAGTTGAATAAATCTCATAGGAGTTGTGAGTAAGAAGATATCCCACTTTCTATCCAGATGATTCTAGATTAGTCTGTTCGGACATATGCCATTATCTTCATGATTCTTATCAAACCAGGATGAACCAACATGTAAGAAGCTTGATTGGGAAGCACTAATCCGTGGAGAATAACCACGAAGTTGAATAAATCTCATAGGAGTTGTGAGTAAGAAGATATCCCACTTTCTATCCAGAAGATTCGGAACCACTAATCAGTGGAGAATAACCAGGAAGTTGAATAAATCTCATAAGTGTGGTGAGCAAGAAGATATCCCACCTTCTATCCAATGATTCCAGATTAGTCTGTTCGGACATATGCCATTATCTTCATGATTCTTATCAAACGAGGATGAACCACGATCTAAGAAACTTGATTGGGAACCACTAATCAGTGGAGAATAACCAGGAAGTTGAATAAATCACATAAGTGTTGTGAGCAAGAAGATATCCCACCTTCTATCCAGATAATTCCAGATTAGCCTGTTCGGACATATGCCATTATCTTCATAATTCTTATCAAACGAGGATGAACCACGATCTAAGAAACTTGATTGGGAACCACTAATCAGTGGAGAATAACCAGGAAGTTGAATAAATCACATAAGTGTTGTGAGCAAGAAGATATCCCACCTTCTATCAAGATAATTCCAGATTAGCCTGTTCGGACATATGCCATTATCTTCATGATTCTTATCAAACCAGGATGAACCACGATGTAAGAAGCTTGATTGAGAACCACTAATCAGTGGAGAATAACCATGAAGTTGAATAAATCTCATAGGAGTTGTGAGTAAGAAGATATCCCACTTTTTATCCAGATGATTCCGGATTAGCCTGCTCGGACATATGCCATTATCTTGATGATTCTTATCAAACCAGGATGAACCAATATGTAAGAAGCTTGATTGGGAACCACAAATCAGTGGAGAATAACCAGGAAGTTGAATAAATCTCGTAGGAGTTGGGAGTAAGAAGATATCCCACTTTCTATCTAGATGATTCCAGATTAGCCTTTTCGGACATATGGCAATATCTTCATGATTCTTATCAAACCAGGATGAACCACGATGTAAGAAGCCTTATTGGGGACCACTAATCAGTGGAGAATAACCAGGAAGTTGAATAAATCTCATAAGTGTTGCGAACTAGAAGATATCCCACCTTCTATCCAAATGATTCCAGATTAGCCTGTTCGGACATCTGCCATTATCTTCATGATTCTTATCAAACTAGGATGAACCACGATCTAAGAATCTTTATTTGGAACCACTAATCAGTGGAGAATAAACAGGAAGTTGAATAAGTCTCATAGGAGTTGTGAGTAAGAAGATATCCCACTTTCTATCCAGATGATTCCAGATTAGCCTCTTCTAACATATGGCAATATCTTCATGATCTTATCAAACCAGGATGAATCACGATGTAAGAAAGGTGATTGGGAACAACTAATTGGTGGAGAATAACCAGGAAGTTGAACAAATCTCATAGGAGTTGTGAGTAAGAAGATATCCCACTTTCTATTCAGGTGATTCCAGATTAGCCTATTCGGACATATGCCATTATCTTCATGATTCTTATCAAACCAGGATGAACCAATATGTAAGAAGCTTGCTTGGGAACCACTAATCAGTGGAGAATAACCCGAAAGTTGAATAAATCTCATAGGAGTTGTGAGTAAGAAGATATCCCACTTTCTATTAGATGATTCCAAATTAGCCTGTTCGGACATATGGCAATATCTTCATGATTCTTATCAAACCAGGATGAACCACGATGTAAGAAGCTTGATTGGGAACCACTAATCAGTGGAGAATAACCAGGAAGTTGAATAAATCTCATAAGTGTTGTGAGCTAGAAGATATTCCACCTTCTATCCAGATGATTCCAGATTAGCCAGTTCGGACATCTGCCATTATCTTCATGATTCTTATCAAACTAGGATGAACCACGATCTAAGAAGCTTTATTTGGAACCACTAATCAGTGGAGAATAACCAGGAAGTTGAATAAATCTCATAAGTGTGGTGAGCAAGAAGATATCCCAACTTCTATCCAGATGATTCCAGATTAGCCTTTTCGGACATATGCCATTATCTTCATAATTCATATCAAACGAGGATGAACCACGATCTAAGAAACTTGATTGGGAACCACTAATCAGTGGAGAATAACCAGGAAGTTGAATAAATCACATAAGTGTTGTGAGCAAGAAGATATCCCACCTTCTATCCAGATAATTCCAGATTAGCCTGTTCGGACATATGCCATTATCTTTATGATTGTTATCAAACCAGGATGAACCACGATGTAAGAAGCTTGATTGAGAACCACTAATCAGTGGAGAATAACCATGAAGTTGAATAAATCTCATAGGAGTTGTGAGTAAGAAGATATCCCACTTTCTATCCAGATGATTCCGGATTAGCCTGCTCGAACATATGCCATTATCTTGATGATTCTTATCAAACCAGGATGAACCAATATGTAAGAAGCTTGATTGGGAACCACAAATCAGTGGAGAATAACCAGGAAGTTGAATAAATCTCGTAGGAGTTGGGAGTAAGAAGATATCCCACTTTCTATCCAGATGATTCCAGATTAGCCTGTTCGGACATATGGCAATATCTTCATGATTCTTATCAAACCAAGATGAACCACGATGTAAGAAGCCTTATTGGGGACCACTAATCAGTGGAGAATAACCAGGAAGTTGAATAAAACTCATAAGTGTTGCGAGTTAGAAGATATCCCACCTTCTATCCAGATGATTCCAGATTAGCCTGTTCGGACATATGCCATTATCTTCATAATTCTTATCAAACGAGGATGAACCACGATCTAAGAAACTTGATTGGGAACCACTAATCAGTGGAGAATAACCAGGAAGTTAAATAAATCACATAAGTGTTGTGAGCAAGAAGATATCCCACCTTCTATCCAGATAATTCCAGATTAGCTTGTTCGGACATATGCCATTATCTTCATGATTCTTATCAAACCAGGATGAACCACGATGTAAGAAGCTTGATTGAGAACCACTAATCAGTGGAGAATAACCATGAAGTTGAATAAATCTCATAGGAGTTGTGAGTAAGAAGATATCCCACTTTCTCCAGATGATTCCGGATTAGCATGCTCGGACATATGCCATTATCTTGATGATTCTTATCAAACCAGGATGAACCAATATGTATGAAGCTTGATTGGGAACCACAAATCAGTGGAGAATAACCAGGAAGTTGAATAAATCTCGTAGGAGTTGGGAGTAAGAAGATATCCCACTTTCTATTCAGATGATTCCAGATTAGCCTGTTCGGACATATGGCAATATCTTCATGATTCTTATCAAACCAGGATGAACCACGATGTAAGAAGCCTTATTGGGGACCACTAATCAGTGGAGAATAACCAGGAAGTTGAATAAATCTCATAAGTGTTGCGAGCTAGAAGATATCCCACCTTCTATCCAGATGATTCCAGATTAGCTTGTTCGGACATCTGCCATTATCTTCATGATTCTTATCAAACTAGGATGAACCACGATCTAAGAAGCTTTATTTGGAACCACTAATCAGTGTATAATAAACAGGAAGTTGAATAAATCTCATAGGAGTTGTGAGTAAGAAGATATCCCACTTTCTATCCAGATGATTCCAGATTAGCCTCTTCTAACATATGGCAATATCTTCATGATTCTTATCAAACCAGGATGAATCACGATGTAAGAAAGGTGATTGGGAACAAATAATCGGTGGAGAATAACCAGGAAGTTGAACAAATCTCATAGGAGTTGTGAGTAAGAAGATATCCCACTTTCTATCCAGGTGATTCCAGATTAGCCTATTCGGACATATGCCATTATCTTCATGATTCTTATCAAACCAGGATGAACCAATATGTAAGAAGCTTGCTTGGGAACCACTAATCAGTGGAGATAAACCCGGAAGTTGAATAAATCTCATAGGAGTTGTGAGTAAGAAGATATCCCACTTTCTATCTAGATGATTCCAGATTAGCCTGTTCGGACATATGGCAATATCTTCATGATTCTTATCAAACCAGGATGAACCACGATGTAAGAAGCTTGATTGAAAACCACTAATCAGTGGAGAATAACCCTGAAGTTGAATAAATCTCATAGGAGTTGTGAGTAAGAAGATATCCCACTTTCTATCCAGATGATTCTAGATTAGTCTGTTCGGACATATGCCATTATCTTCATGATTCTTATCAAACCAGGATGAACCAACATGTAAGAAGCTTGATTGGGAAGCACTAATCCGTGGAGAATAACCACGAAGTTGAATAAATCTCATAGGAGTTGTGAGTAAGAAGATATCCCACTTTCTATCCAGAAGATTCGGAACCACTAATCAGTGGAGAATAACCAGGAAGTTGAATAAATCTCATAAGTGTGGTGAGCAAGAAGATATCCCACCTTCTATCCAATGATTCCAGATTAGTCTGTTCGGACATATGCCATTATCTTCATGATTCTTATCAAACGAGGATGAACCACGATCTAAGAAACTTGATTGGGAACCACTAATCAGTGGAGAATAACCAGGAAGTTGAATAAATCACATAAGTGTTGTGAGCAAGAAGATATCCCACCTTCTATCCAGATAATTCCAGATTAGCCTGTTCGGACATATGCCATTATCTTCATAATTCTTATCAAACGAGGATGAACCACGATCTAAGAAACTTGATTGGGAACCACTAATCAGTGGAGAATAACCAGGAAGTTGAATAAATCACATAAGTGTTGTGAGCAAGAAGATATCCCACCTTCTATCCAGATAATTCCAGATTAGCCTGTTCGGACATATGCCATTATCTTCATGATTCTTATCAAACCAGGATGAACCACGATGTAAGAAGCTTGATTGAGAACCACTAATCAGTGGAGAATAACCATGAAGTTGAATAAATCTCATAGGAGTTGTGAGTAAGAAGATATCCCACTTTTTATCCAGATGATTCCGGATTAGCCTGCTCGGACATATGCCATTATCTTGATGATTCTTATCAAACCAGGATGAACCAATATGTAAGAAGCTTGATTGGGAACCACAAATCAGTGGAGAATAACCAGGAAGTTGAATAAATCTCGTAGGAGTTGGGAGTAAGAAGATATCCCACTTTCTATCTAGATGATTCCAGATTAGCATGTTCGGACATATGGCAATATCTTCATGATTCTTATCAAACCAGGATGAACCACGATGTAAGAAGCCTTATTGGGGACCACTAATCAGTGGAGAATAACCAGGAAGTTGAATAAATCTCATAAGTGTTGCGAACTAGAAGATATCCCACCTTCTATCCAAATGATTCCAGATTAGCCTGTTCGGACATCTGCCATTATCTTCATGATTCTTATCAAACTAGGATGAACCACGATCTAAGAAGCTTTATTTGGAACCACTAATCAGTGGAGAATAAACAGGAAGTTGAATAAGTCTCATAGGAGTTGTGAGTAAGAAGATATCCCACTTTCTATCCAGATGATTCCAGATTAGCCTCTTCTAACATATGGCAATATCTTCATGATTCTTATCAAACCAGGATGAATCACGATGTAAGAAAGGTGATTGGGATCAACTAATTGGTGGAGAATAACCAGGAAGTTGAACAAATCTCATAGGAGTTGTGAGTAAGAAGATATCCCACTTTCTATTCAGGTGATTCCAGATTAGCCTATTCGGACATATGCCATTATCTTCATGATTCTTATCAAACCAGGATGAACCAATATGTAAGAAGCTTGCTTGGGAACCACTAATGAGTGGAGAATAACCCGAAAGTTGAATAAATCTCATAGGAGTTGTGAGTAAGAAGATATCCCACTTTCTATTAGATGATTCCAGATTAGCCTGTTCGGACATATGGCAATATCTTCATGATTCTTATCAAACCAGGATGAACCACGATGTAAGAAGCTTGATTGGGAACCACTAATCAGTGGAGAATAACCAGGAAGTTGAATAAATCTCATAAGTGTTGTGAGCTAGAAGATATTCCACCTTCTATCCAGATGATTCCAGATTAGCCAGTTCGGACATCTGCCATTATCTTCATGATTCTTATCAAACTAGGATGAACCACGATCTAAGAAGCTTTATTTGGAACCACTAATCAGTGGAGAATAACCAGGAAGTTGAATAAATCTCATAAGTGTGGTGAGCAAGAAGATATCCCAACTTCTATCCAGATGATTCCAGATTAGCCTGTTCGGACATATGCCATTATCTTCATAATTCTTATCAAACGAGGATGAACCACGATCTAAGAAACTTGATTGGGAACCACTAATCAGTGGAGAATAACCAGGAAGTTGAATAAATCACATAAGTGTTGTGAGCAAGAAGATATCCCACCTTCTATCCAGATAATTCCAGATTAGCCTGTTCGGACATATGCCATTATCTTTATGATTGTTATCAAACCAGGATGAACCACGATGTAAGAAGCTTGATTGAGAACCACTAATCAGTGGAGAATAACCATGAAGTTGAATAAATCTCATAGGAGTTGTGAATAAGAAGATATCCCACTTTCTATCCAGATGATTCCGGATTAGCCTGCTCGGACATATGCCATTATCTTGATGATTCTTATCAAACCAGGATGAACCAATATGTAAGAAGCTTGATTGGGAACCACAAATCAGTGGAGAATAACCAGGAAGTTGAATAAATCTCGTAGGAGTTGGGAGTAAGAAGATATCCCACTTTCTATCCAGATGATTCCAGATTAGCCTGTTCGGACATATGGCAATATCTTCATGATTCTTATCAAACCAGGATGAACCACGATGTAAGAAGCCTTATTGGGGACCACTAATCAGTGGAGAATAACCAGGAAGTTGAATAAATCTCATAAGTGTTGCGAGTTAGAAGATATCCCACCTTCTATCCAGATGATTCCAGATTAGCCTGTTCGGACATCTGCCATTATCTTCATGATTCTTATCAAACTAGGATGAACCACGATCTAAGAAGCTTTATTTGGAACCACTAATCAGTGTATAATAAACAGGAAGTTGAATAAATCTCATAGGAGTTGTGAGTAAGAAGATATCCCACTTTCTATCCAGATGATTCCAGATTAGCCTCTTCTAACATATGGCAATATCTTCATGATTCTTATCAAACCAGGATGAATCACGATGTAAGAAAGGTGATTGGGAACAACTAATCAGTGGAGAATAACCAGGAAGTTGAACAAATCTCATAGGAGTTGTGAGTAAGAAGATATCCCACTTTCTATCCAGGTGATTCCAGATTAGCCTGTTCGGACATATGCCATTATCTTCATGATTCTTATCAAACCAGGATGAACCAATATGTAAGAAGCTTGCTTGGGAACCACTAATCAGTGGAGAATAACCCGGAAGTTGAATAAATCTCATAGGATTTGTGAGTAAGAAGATATCCCACTTTCTATCTAGATGATTCCAGATTAGCCTGTTCGGACATATGGCAATATCTTCATGATTCTTATCAAACCAGGATGAACCACGATGTAAGAAGCTTGATTGGGAACCACTAATCAGTGGAGAATAACCCTGAAGTTGAATAAATCTCATAGGAGTTGTGAGTAAGAAGATATCCCACTTTCTATCCAGATGATTCAAGATTAGCCTGTTCGGACATATGTCATTATCTTCATGATTCTTATCAAACCAGGATGAACCAATATGTAAGAAGCTTGATTGGGAAGCACTAATCCGTGGAGAATAACCACGAAGTTGAATAAATCTCATAGGAGTTGTGAGTAAGAAGATATCCCACTTTCTATCCAGAAGATTCGGAACCACTAATCAGTGGAGAATAACCAGGAAGTTGAATAAATCTCATAAGTATGGTGAGCAAGAAGATATCCCACCTTCTATCCAATGATTCCAGATTAGTCTGTTCGGACATATGCCATTATCTTCATGATTCTTATCAAACGAGGATGAACCACGATCTAAGAAACTTGATTGGGAACCACTAATCAGTGGAGAATAACCAGGAAGTTGAATAAATCACATAAGTGTTGTGAGCAAGAAGATATTCCACCTTCTATCCAGATAATTCCAGATTAGCCTGTTCGGACATATGCCATTATCTTCATAATTCTTATCAAACGAGGATGAACCACGATCTAAGAAACTTGATTGGGAACCACTAATCAGTGGTGAATAACCAGGAAGTTGAATAAATCACATAAGTGTTGTGAGCAAGAAGATATCCCACCTTCTATCCATATAATTCCAGATTAGCCTGTTCGGACATATGCCATTATCTTCATGATTCTTATCAAACCAGGATGAACCACGATGTAAGAAGCTTGATTGAGAACCACTAATCAGTGGAGAATAACCAGGAAGTTGAATAAATTACTTAGGAGTTGGGAGTAAGAAGATATCCCACTTTCTATCCAGATGATTCCAGATTAGCATGTTCGGACATATAGCAATATCTTCATGATTCTTATCAAACCAGGATGAACCACGATGTAAGAAGCTTGATTGGGAACCACTAGTCAGTGGAGAATAACCAGGAAGTTGAATAAATCTCATAAGTGTTGTGAGCTAGAAGATATCCCACCTTCTATCCAGATGATTCCAGATTAGCCTGTTCGGACATCTGCCATTATCTTCATGATTCTTATCAAACTAGGATGAACCACGATCTAAGAAGCTTTATTTGGAACCACTAATCAGTGGAGAATAAACAGGAAGTTGAATAAATCTCATAGGAGTTGTGAGTAAGAAGATATCCCACTTTCTATCCAGATGATTTCAGATTAGCCTCTTCTAACATATGACAATATCTTCATGATTCTTATCAAACCAGGATGAACCAATATGTAAGAAGCTTGATTGGGAACCACAAATCAGTGGAGAATAACCAGGAAGTTGAATAAATCTCGTAGGAGTTGGGAGTAAGAAGATATCCCACTTTCTATCCAGATGATTCCAGATTAGACTGTTCGGACATATGGCAATATCTTCATGATTCTTATCAAACCAGGATGAACCACGATGTAAGAAGCCTTATTAGGGACCACTAATCAGTGGAGAATAACCAGGAAGTTGAATAAATCTCATAAGTGTTGCGAACTAAAAGATATCCCACCTTCTATCCAAATGATTCCAGATTAGCCTGTTCGGACATCTGCCATTATCTTCATGATTCTTATCAAACTAGGATGAACCACTATCTAAGAAGCTTTATTTGGAACCACTAAGCAGTGGAGAATAAACAGGAAGTTGAATAAATCTCATAGGAGTTGTGAGTAAGAAGATATCCCACTTTTTATCCAGATGATTCCAGATTAGCCTCTTCTAACATATGGCAATATCTTCATGATTCTTATCAAACCAGGATGAATCACGATGTAAGAAAGGTGATTGGGAACAACTAATCGGTGGAGAATAACAAGGAAGTTGAACAAATCTCATAGGAGTTGTGAGTAAGAAGATATCCCACTTTCTATCCAGGTGATTCCAGATTAGCCTATTCGGACATATGCCATTATCTTCATGATTCTTATCAAAACAGGATGAACCAATATGTAAGAAGCTTGCTTGGGAACCACTAATCAGTGGAGAATAACCCGGAAGTTGAATAAATCTCATAGGAGTTGTGAGTAAGAAGATATCCCACTTTCTATCTAGATGATTCCAGATTAGCCTGTTCGGACATATGGCAATATCCTCATGATTCATATCAAACCAGGATGAACCACGATGTAAGAAGCTTGATTGGGAACCACTAATCAGTGGAGAATAACCCTGAAGTTGAATAAATCTCATAGGAGTTGTGAGTAAGAAGATATCCCACTTTCTATCCAGATGATTCTAGATTAGCCTGTTCGGACATATGCCTTATCTTCATGATTCTTATCAAACCAGGATGAACCAATATGTAAGAAGCTTGATTGGGAAGCACTAATCCGTGGAGAATAACCACGAAGTTGAATAAATCTCATAGGAGTTGTGAGTAAGAAGATATCCCACTTTCTATCCAGAAGATTCGGAACCACTAATCAGTGGAGAATAACCAGGAAGTTGAATAAATCTCATAAGTGTGGTGAGCAAGAAGATATCCCACCTTCTATCCAATGATTCCAGATTAGCCTGTTCGGACATATGCCATTATCTTCATAATTCTTATCAAACGAGGATGAACCACGATCTAAGAAACTTATTTGGGAACCACTAATCAGTGGAGAATAACCAGGAAGTTGAATAAATCTCATAAGTGTTGTGAGCAAGAAGATATCCCACCTTCTATCCAGATGATTCCAGATTAGCCTGTTCGGACATATGCCATTATCTTCATGATTCTTATCAAACCAGGATGAACCACGATGTAAGAAGCTTGATTGAGAACCACTAATCAGTGGAGAATAACCTCGAAGTTGAATAAATCTCATAGGAGTTGTGAGTAAGAAGATATCCCACTTTCTATCCAGATGATTCCGGATTAGCCTGCTCGGACATATGCCATTATCTTGATGATGCTTATCAAACCAGAAAGAACCAATATGTAAGAAGCTTGATTGGGAACCACAAATCAGTGGAGAATAACCAGGAAGTTGAATAAATTACTTAGGAGTTGGGAGTAAGAAGATATCCCACTTTCTATCCAGATGATTCCAGATTAGCATGTTCGGACATATGGCAATATCTTCATGATTCTTATCAAACCAGGATGAACCACGACGTAAGAAGCTTGATTGGGAACCACTAGTCAGTGGAGAATAACCAGGAAGTTGAATAAATCTCATAAGTGTTTGTAGCTAGAAGATATCCCACCTTCTATCCAGATGATTCCAGATTAGCCTGTTCGGACATCTGCCATTATCTTCATGATTCTTATCAAACTAGGATGAACCACGATCTAAGAAGCTTTATTTGGAACCACTAATCAGTGGAGAATAAACAGGAAGTTGAATAAATCTCATAGCAGTTGTGAGTAAGAAGATATCCCACTTTCTATCCAGATGATTCCAGATTAGCCTCTTCTAACATATGACAATATCTTCATGATTCTTATCAAACCAGGATGAATCAAGATGTAAGAAAGGTGATTGGGAACCACCAATCAGTGGAGAATAACCAGGAAGTTACAAATCTCATAGGAGTTGTGAGTAAGAAGATATCCCACTTTCAATCCAGGTGATTCCAGATTAGCATGTTCGGACATATGCCATTATCTTCATGATTCTTATCAAACCAGGATGAACCAATATCTAAGAAGCTTGCTTGGGAACCACTAATCAGTGGAGAATAAGTTGAATAAATCTCATAGGAGTTGTGAGTAAGAAGATATCCCACTTTCTATCCAGATGATTCCAGATTAGCCTGTTCGGACATATGACAATATCTTCATGATTCTTATCAAATAAGGATGAAACACGATGTAAGAAGCTTGATTGGAAACCACTAATCAGTGGAGAATAACCAGGAAGTTGAATAAATCTCATAAGTGTTGTGAGCTAGAAGATATTCCACCTTATATCCAGATGATTCCAGATTAGCCTGTTCGGACATCTGCCATTATATTCATGATTCTTATCAAACTAGAATGAACCACGATCTAAGAAGCTTTATTTGGAACCACTAATCAGTGGAGAATAACCAGGAAGTTGAATAAATCTCATAAGTGTGGTCAGCAAGAAGATATCCCAACTTCTATCCAGATGATTCCAGATTAGCCTGTTCGGACATATGGCATTATCTTCATAATTCTTATCCAACGAGGATGAACCACGATCTAAGAAACTTGATTGGGAACCACTAATCAGTGGAGAATAACCAGGAAGTTGAATAAATCACATAAGTGTTGTGAGCAAGAAGATATCCCACCTTATATCCAGATAATTCCAGATTAGCCTGTTCGGACATATGCCATTATCTTCATGATTCTTATCAAACCAGGATGAACCACGATGTAAGAAGCTTGATTGAGAACCACTAATGAGTGGAGAATAACCATGAAGTTGAATAAATCTCATAGGAGTTGTGAGTAAGAAGATATCCCACTTTCTATCCAGATGATTCCGGATTAGCCTGCTCGGACATATGCCATTATCTTGATGATTCTTATCAAACCAGGATGAACCAATATGTAAGAAGCTTGATTGGGAACCACAAATCTGTGGAGAATAACCAGAAAGTTGAATAAATCTCGTAGGAGTTGGGAGTAAGAAGATATCCCACTTTCTATCCAGATGATTCCTGATTAGCCTGTTCGGACATATGGCAATATCTTCATGATTCTTATCAAACCAGGATGAACCACGATGTAAAAAGCTTGATTGGGAACCACTAATCAGTGGATAATAACCAGGAAGTTGAGTAAATCTCATAAGTGTTGCGAGCTAGAAGATATCCCACCTTCTATCCAGATGATTCTAGATTAGCCTGTTCGGACATCTGCCATTATCTTCATGATTCTTATCAAACTAGGATGAACCACGATCTAAGAAGCTTTCTTTGGAACCACTAGTCAGTGGAGAATAAACAGGAAGTTGAATAAATCTCATAGGAGTTGTGAGTAAGAAGATATCCCACTTTCTATCCAGATGATTCCAGATTAGCCTCTTCTAACATATGGCAATATCTTCATGATTCTTATCAAACCAGGATGAATCACGATGTAAGAAAGGTGATTGGGAACAACTAATCGGTGGAGAATAACCAGGAAGTTGAACAAATCTCATAGGAGTTGTGAGTAAGAAGATATCCCACTTTCTATCCAGGTGATTCAAGATTAGCCTGTTCGGACATATGCCATTATCTTCATGATACTTATCAAACCAGGATGAACCAATATGTAAGAAGCTTGCTTGGGAACCACTAATCAGTGGAGAATAACCCGGAAGTTGAATAAATCTTATAGGAGTTGTGAGTAAGAAGATATCCCACTTTCTATCTAGATGATTCCAGATTAGCCTGTTCGGACATATGGCAATATCTTCATGATTCTTATCAAACCAGGATGAACCACGATCTAAGAAGCTTTATTTGGAACCACTAATCAGTGGAGAGTAACCAGGAAGTTGAATAAATCTCATAAGTGTTGTGAGCAAGAAGATATCCCACTTTCTATCCAGATGATTCCAGATTAGCCTGTTCGGACATATGCCATTATCTTCATGATTCTTATCAAACCAGGATGAACCAATATGTAAGAAGCTTGATTGGGAACCACTAATCAGTGGAGAATAACTAGGAAGTTGAATAAATCTCATAGGAGTTGTGAGTAAGAGAAGATATCCCACTCTCTATCCAGGTGATTCCAGATTAGCCTGTTCGGACATATGGCAATATCTTCATGATTCTTATCAAACCAGGATGAACCACGATGTAAGAAGCTTGATTGGAAACCACTAATCAGTGGAGAATAACCAGGAAGTTGAATAAATCTCATAAGTGTTGCGAGCTAGAAGATATCCCACCTTCTATCCAGATGATTTCAGATTAGCCTGTTCGGACATCTGCCATTATCTTCATGATTCTTATCAAACCAGGATGAACCAATATGTAAGAAGCTTGATTAGGAAGCACTAATCAGTGGAGAATAACCAAGAAGTTGAATAAATCTCATAGGAGTTGTGAGTAAGAAGATATCCCACTTTCTATCCAGAAGATTCGGAACCACTAATCAGTGGAGAATAACCAGGAAGTTGAATAAATCTCATAAGTGTGGTGAGCAAGAAGATATCCCACCTTCTATTCAATGATTCCAGATTAGTCTGTTCGGACATATGCCATTATCTTCATGATTCTTATCAAACGAGGATGAACCACGATCTAAGAAACTTGATTGGGAACCACTAATCAGTGGAGAATAACCAGGAAGTTGATTAAATCTCGTAAGTTTTGTGAGCAAGAAGATATCCCACCTTCTATCCAGATGATTCCAGATTAGCCTGTTCGGACATATGCCATTATCTTCATGATTCTTATCAAACCAGGATGAACCACGATGTAAGAAGCTTGATTGAGAACCACTAATCAGTGGAGAATAACCATGAAGTTGAATAAATCTCATAGGAGTTGTGAGTAAGAAGATATCCCACTTTCTATCCAGAATATTTCGGATTAGCCTGCTCGGACATATGCCATTATCTTGATGATGCTTATCAAACCAGGAAGAACCAATATGTAAGAACCTTGATTGGGAACCACAAATAAGTGGAGAATAACCAGGAAGTTGAATTAATTTCGTAGGAGTTGGGAGTAAGAAGATATCCCACTTTCTATCCAGATGATTCCAGATTAGCATGTTCGGACATATGGCAATATCTTCATGATTCTTATCAAACCAGGATGAACCACGATGTAAGAAGCTTGATTGGGAACCACTAATCAGTGGAGAATAAACAGGAAGTTGAATAAATCTCATAAGTGTTGTGAGCTAGAAGATATCCCACCTTCTATCCAGATGATTCTAGATTAGCCTGTTCGGACATCTGCCATTATCTTCATGATTCTTATCAAACTAGGATGAACCACGATCTAAGAAGCTTTATTTGGAACCACTAATCAGTGGAGAGTAACCAGGAAGTTGAATAAATCTCATAAGTGTTGTGAGCAAGAAGATATCCCACTTTCTATCCAGATGATTCCAGATTAGCATGTTCGGACATATGCCATTATCTTCATGATTCTTATCAAACCAGGATGAACCAATATGTAAGAAGCTTGATTGGGAATCACTAATCAGTGGAGAATAACTAGGAAGTTGAATAAATCTCATAGGAGTTGTGAGTAAGAGAAGATATCCCACTCTCTATATAGGTGATTCCAGATTAGCCTGTTCGGACATATGGCAATATCTTCATGATTCTTATCAAACCAGGATGAACCACGATGTAAGAAACTTGATTGGGAACCACTAATAAGTGGAGAATAACCCTGAAGTTGAATAAATCTCATAGGAGTTGTGAGTAAGAAGATATCCCACTTTCTATCCAGATGATTCTAGATTAGCCTGTTCGGACATATGCCATTATCTTCATGATTCTTATCAAACCAGGATGAACCCATATGTAAGAAGCTTGATTGGGAAGCACTAATCAGTGGAGAATAACCACGAAGTTGAATAAATCTCATAGGAGCTGTGAGTAAGAAGATATCCCACTTTCTATCCAAAAGATTCGGAACCATTAATCAGTGGAGAATAACCAGGAAGTTGAATAAATCTCATAAGTGTGGTGAGCAAGAAGATATCCCACCTTCTATCCAATGATTCCAGATTAGTCTGTTCGGACATATGCCATTATCTTCATGATTCTTATCAAACGAGGATGAACCACGATCTAAGAAACTTGATTGGGAACCACTAATCAAAGAAGAATAACCAGGAAGTTGAATAAATCTCATAAGTGTTGTGAGCAAGAAGATATCCCACCTTCTATCCAGATGATTCCAGATTAGCCTGTTCGAACATATGCCATTATCTTCATGATTCTTATCAAACCAGGATGAACCACGATGTAAGAAGCTTGATTGAGAACCACTAATCAGTGGAGAATAACCATGAAGTTGAATAAATCTCATAGGAGTTGTGAGTAAGAAGATATCCCACTTTCTATCCAGATGATTCTGGATTAGCCTGCTCGGACATATGCCATTATCTTGATGATGCTTATCAAACCAGGAAGAACCAATATGTAAGAACCTTGATTGGGAACAACAAATCAATAGAGAATAACCAGGAAGTTGAATAAATTTCGTAGGAGTTGGGAGTAAGAAGATATCCCACTTTCTATCCAGATGATTCCAGATTAGCATGTTCGGACATATGGCAATATCTTCATGATTCTTATCAAACCAGGATGAACCACGATGTAAGAAGCTTGATTGGGAACCACTAATCAGTGGAGAATAACCAGGAAGTTGAATAAATCTCATAAGTGTTGTGAGCTAGAAGATATCCCACCTTCTATCCAGATGATTCCAGATTAGCCTGTTCGGACATCTGCCATTATCTTCATGATTCTTATCAAACTAGGATGAACCACGATCTAAGAAGCTTTATTTGGAACCACTAAAATCAGTGGAGAATAAACAGGAAGTTGAATAAATCTCATAGGAGTTGTGAGTAAGAAGATATCCCACTTTCTATCCAGATGATTCCAGATTAGCCTCTTCTAACATATGACAATATCTTCATGATTCTTATCAAACCAGGATGAATCACGATGTAAGAAAGGTAATTGAGAACCACTAATCAGTGGAGAATAACCAAGAAGTTGAACAAATCTCATAGGAGTTGTGAGTAAAATGATATCCCACTTTCTATCCAGGTGATTCCAGATTAGCATGTTCGGACATATGCCATTATCTTCATGATTCTTATCAAACCAGGATGAACCAATATGTAAGAAACTTGCTTGGGAACCACTAATCAGTGGAGAATAACCCGGAAGTTGAATAAATCTCATAGGAGTTGTGAGTAAGAAGATATCCCACTTTCTATCCAGATGATTCCAGATTAGCCTGTTCGGACATATGGCAATATCTTCATGATTCTTATCAAACCAGGATGAACCACGATGTAAGAAGCTTGATTGGGAACCACTAATGAGTGGAGAATAACCAGGAAGTTGAATAAATCTCATAAGTGTTGTGAGCTAGAAGATATACCACCTTCTATCCAGATGATTCCAGATTAGCATGTTCGGACATCAACCATTATCTTCATGATTCTTATCAAACTAGGATGAACCACGATCTAAGAGGCTTTATTTGGAACCACTAATCAGTGGAGAATAAACAGGAAGTTGAATAAATCTCATAGGAGTTGTGAGTAAGAAGATATCCCACTCTCTATCCAGATGATTCCAGATTAGCCTCTTCTAACATATGGCAATATCTTCATGATTCTTATCAAACCAGGATGAATCACGATGTAAGAAAGGTGATTGGGAACAACTAATCAGTGGAGAATAACCAGGAAGTTGAACAAATCTCATAGGAGTTTGAGTAAGAAGATATCCCACTTTCTATCCAGGTGATTCCAGATTAGCAAGTTCGGACATATGCCATTATCTTCATGATTCTTATCAAACCAGGATGAACCAATATGTAAGAAGCTTGCTTGGGAACCACTAATCAGTGGAGAATAACCCGGAAGTTGAAGAAATCTCATAGGAGTTGTGAGTAAGAAGATATCCCACTTTCTATCCAGATGATTCCAGATTAGCCTGTTCGGACATATGGCAATATCTTCATGATTCTTATCAAACCAGGATGAACCACGATCTAAGAAGCTTTATTTGGAACCACTAATCAGTGGAGAGTAACCAGGAAGTTGAATAAATTTCATAAGTGTTGTGAGCAAGAAGATATCCCACTTTCTATCCAGATGATTCCAGATTAGCCTGTTCGGACATATGCCATTATTTTCACGATTCTTATCAAACCAGTGTGAGTTTTTAAAGTGACCTCTACTCTGTTCTTCCCTGATTTGTGTTTGTGTGTGATTAAACTCCAATGGAGTAAGATGAGAGTTTATGTGTGATGATTTGGGAGAGAGAGATTTGTGTATCAAGAATAAGAGAATAAGTGTATGAGAGATTAAGAGAATAAGTAACCAGAATAAGAGATTAAGATTATGAAGGAGAGGGGAAATCCCCCTTACTCCCCTTAAGTGTTTACAATTGCTAACATAAGGCTTATATATGCCTTTACATTGGTCAATCACAAACCTACATCCTATGGACCAAAATAAGAGATAAATGGATGGCTAGGATGAGAGTAGACTGGTCTTTGATGTGCTGGATAAGGTTCACTTTAATTCAAACAAGGGAAGCTGGCTGGTGATCTCTCATTGGCTGGTCTAAGGCTCCTCTTAATCTGCCCATGTATCTGTCCAGATTCTTAGTCAAGGCTGGTCTTTCTTTACAGCAAGAGCCAGCCTGTCCTAAGATCAATTTCGTCCAGCCCTCTCTCTTGTCTTCTTCTCTTAAGAGTTTTGTCTTCTTCTCTTAAGAGTTTCACCAAACTCTTCTTTGTCTTCTTCTCTTAAGTGTTTTGTCTTCTTCTCTTAAGAGTTTCATGCTGCACCCTATTTTTGCACAACTCTTAAAACTCACAAATGGTTGAGTTTGAGCATCTTGGGTCGAGCCTTGTCCGTACTGTCCGTACAGATCCGTACCGGTCTCGACCCTATTCTTGCACATCCGACCAGACTCTCTTAAACACCTTCCATGTCTTCTTAAGATCAGTATAAGCCTTTCCTAGACATAACTTCACCCATGATAGATACTTCAAGACACTCCTGAAGCTTTGTAGAACTCTTCTAGAGATCTCCTGCAGCTTGCCCTATTTATGTACAAGCTCCATTCATCTCTTCAGTTCAACACTCCCCCTCAAGCTTAACTCTAGGAGATCCTGAGTTAAGCTTGGAACCCTAAAGAGCTTCCTCATTAAAAACTTCACCAAGGAAAACCCTTTGGGACAAAACCTTGATGAGGGAAAAAGAGTAAAGCCTTCAAGGCCTAGGGATTGGCCAGTGAGTCTTTGTGCCTTACCAACAATGTAAGGGACACAAAGACTCTGGATCTCGGCCATCATATGATGCAAGGTTGATCACCTCTTCTCTTGCTCATAACTAATGCATCTTGTACTCTTCTTCATACAGAACTTGGTCTCTCCCCCTTTCTCACAACCTTCCTGTTGTGATCAAGTGCTCGGACTACCAGATCTTCCTTGATAGATACAAGCTGACTCTTGGTTTCTTCTTCTTCATGAGTCACCACCATGTTAGTGAAACCACTTCAAGATGCTTCAGACTGTAGTACCAAGACTGCTCTTCTCTTGAGGCCCCCTTGGAGATTGCTTACACATCTTCCATCATGTTTCATAACCTGCCTGTTCCTCTTCTTGAATAACCACCAAGTACTCTCAGATCATGTAAGCTTCAACACTCCCCCTCAAGCTTGACCATGTGGAACAAGTCAAGCTTGGAAGGATAGGTTCATGATCTGATCAATCACGCCATCTTCAGGGAATGCTTGTGGAAGCCTCAGCTACCTCCTCAGTCAGCTCACACTAGAAGCCATACATGATAGGGTAGTCTTCATCTTCACACTGCAAAGAATGCTCTGAACACTCTCTTGCTTAGACACGCCACTGCCTAAGCCCTTGATGGCTTCTTCTTCAGCTTGCAATGGACTCTTTTGACTCGCTTAGAAGTTCACTTAACTCCCCTCCTCAAGCTTGGATTGAGTATAAGGATCCAAGCTTGCAAGTGAGCTTCAGTGAGACTTCAAGCTAGTGGCGCATCACCACTTCTTTCCTTGTTGCTTTTATAATGTCCTCTCTACACTCTCTTGAGATGTGCAGGCCATGGTGGCTCAACCACCACGGACAGAGCCGCAAGACTTCTTCTTTCTTCACTTGGATGGATGGTGAGCCAAGAACATCTTTGTGAACCTGAAACAACACTCAAACTCCAGCAAATATTAGAAACAAATGCATTGGGTCAATCCTTGATGTATCATCAAGTTTGAACACCAATGTCTTTAAGCAATGCAATGGCTCAACCCTTGTTATATAAACAAGTCTGACACCACTGTCTTACAAGCTAACTCCCTCTAGCACAAGCAAGGCCTTAACAAATCCAAGCGAGATACTATGGTAACTTTTTAAGCTTCTTTGCTCAGCTATTAGACATGAATCTAATGCCTCAATGTAAGATAGCTTTTGGACAGTATGCATCTTCTTTAAAGACCCTTAGCTTTAAAGTTTATGCATACAAATCTCAATCACCACAACACAACTCTTTAAGCACAACCTAGGATAGATTCTAACATTTAAATGTCTAGCAATCTTAAACAAATCCTTAGGAACAATCACAACACAATATCACAACCAGTAAACAACACAAGCTCATATCAAGATGGGTTTATAAAATCGTTTACAGCCAAGGAACCAGCACTGATTCCTTGAACCTCCATGGTATAAAGGTCATGACTTTGCTGGATATGAGAGCCTGGACGTCACAGGGCTTCTCCACCTTCTATTCATGGCCACCATCTTGTTTCTCTAACTCAAAGACCCCTCCTTTCTCCAAGTCTTCTAGGCGCCATCTTCTTGATAGCTTTCATGATGATCCGGATGGGGAAAGCTCTTGGACAAGGCGCCATGGATGAGGTTCGCGAGGCCTCTCCATACTCCTTTGCTTCCAATGAGTCTCTCCATCAGTTTGAACAGGAGAGAGGCTGAGAAACCAGGAACAACCGCCAGCTTCAATCTTCTTCTTCTTGAAGTGTACATCGGATGGTGTTGTCTCCATGGATTGGTTTTGAGCTGAGAAGTGAGTCTTGTGATTTGCGGAAGCTTCAACCAGGTTCAGATGAACCAGGCTCTGATACCATGTGAGTTTTTAAAGAGACCTCTACTCTGTTCTTCACTGATTTGTGTTTGTGTGTGATTAAACTCCAATGGAGTAAGATGAGAGTTTATGTGTGATGATTTGAGAGAGAGAGATTTGTGTATCAAGAATAAGAGAATAAGTGTATGAGAGATTAAGAGAATAAGTAACCAGAATAAGAGATTAAGATTATGAAGGAGAGGGGAAATCTCCCTTACTCCCCTTAAGTGTTTACAATTGCTAACATAAGGCTTATATATGCCTTTACATTGCTCAATCATATACCTACATCCTATGGACGAAAATACAAGATAAATGGATGGCTAGGATGAGAGTAGACTGGTCTTTGCTGTGCTGGATAAGGTTCACTTTAATTCTAACAAGGGAAGCTGGCTGGTGATCTCTCATTGGCTGGTCTAAGGCTCCTCTTAATCTGCCCATGTATCTGTCCAGATTCTTAGTCAAGGATGGTCTTTCTTTACAGCAAGAGCCAGCCTGTCCTAAGACCAATTTCGTCCAGCCCTCTCTCTTGTCTTCTTATCTTAAGAGTTTTGTCTTCTTCTCTTAAGAGTTTCACCAAACTCTCCTTTGTCTTCTTCTCTTAAGTGTTTTGTCTTCTTCTCTTAAGAGTTTCATGCTGCACCCTATTTTTGCACAACTCTTAAAACTCACAAATGGTTGAGTTTGAGCATCTTGGGTCGAGCCTTGTCCGTACTGTCCGTACAGATCCGTACCGGTCTCGACCCTATTCTTGCACATCCGACCAGACTCTCTTAAACACCTTCCATGTCTTCTTAAGATCAGTATAAGCCTTTCCTAGACTTAACTTCACCCATGATAGATACTTCAAGACACTCCTGAAGTTTTGTAGAACTCTTCTAGAGATCTCATGCAGCTTGCCCTATTTATGTACAAGCTCCATTCATCTCTTCAGTTCAACAACCAGGATGAACCAATATGTAAGAAGCTTGATTGGGAACCACTTATCAGTGGAGAATAACTAGGAAGTTGAATAAATCTCATAGGAGTTGTGAGTAAGAGAAGATATCCCACTCTCTATCCAGGTGATTCCAGATTAGCCTGTTCGGACATATGGCAATATCTTCATGATTCTTATCAAACCAGGATGAACCACGATGTAAGAAGCATGATTGGGAACCACTAATCAGTGGAGAATAACCATGAAATTGAATAAATCTCATAGGAGTTGTGAGTAAGAAGATATCCCACTTTCTATCCAGGTGATTCCAGATTAGCCTTTTCGGACATATGCCATTATCTTCATGATTCTTATCAAACCAGGATGAACCAATATGTAAGAAGCTTGCTTGGGAACCACTAATCAGTGGAGAATAACCCGGAAGTTGAATAAATCTCATAGGAGTTGTGAGTAAGAAGATATTCCAATTTCTATCCAGATGATTCCAGATTAGCCTGTTCGGACATATGGCAATATCTTCATGATTCTTATCAAACCAGGATGAACCACGATCTAAGAAGCTTTATTTGGAACCACTAATCAGTGGAGAGTAACCAGGAAGTCGAATAAATCTCATAAGTGTTGTGAGCAAGAAGATATCCCACTTTCTATCCGGATGATTCCATTTTTAGCCTGTTCGGACATATGCCATTATCTTCATGATTCTTATCAAACCAGGATGAACCAATATGTAAGAAGCTTGATTTGGAACCACTAATCAGTGGAGAATAACTAGGAAGTTGAATAAATCTCATAGGAGTTGTGAGTAAGAGAAGATATCCCACTCTCTATCCAGGTGATTCCAGATTAGCCTTATCGGACATATGGCAATATCTTCATGATTCTTATCAAACCAGGATGAACCACGATGTAAGAAGCTTGATTGGGAACCACTAATCAGTGGAGAATAACCCTGAAGTTGAATAAATCTCATAGGAGTTGTGAGTAAGAAGATATCCCACTTTCTATCCAGATGATTCTAGATTAGCCTGTTCGGACATATGCCATTATCTTCATGATTCTTATCAAACCATGATGAACCAATATGTAAGAAGTTTGATTGGGAAGCACTAATCAGTGGAGAATAACCACGAAGTTGAATAAATCTCATAGGAGTTGTGAGTAAGAAGAGATCCCACTTTCTACCCAGGTGATTCCAGATTAGCATGTTCGGACATATGGCAATATCTTCATGATTCTTATCAAACCAGGATGAACCACGATGTAAGAAGCTTTATTTGGAACCACTAATCAGTGGAGAATAACCAGGAAGTGGAATAAATCTCATAAGTGTTGTGAGCAAGAAGATATCCCACCTTCTATCCAGATGATTCCAGATTAGCCTATTCGGACATATGGCAATATCTTCATGATTCTTATCAAACAAGGATGAACCACGATGTAAGAAGCTTGATTGGGAACCCCTATTCAGTGGAGAATATCCAGGAAGTTAAACAAATCTCATAGGAGTTGTGAGGAAGAAGATATCCAACTTTCTATCCAGGTAATTTCAGATTAGCTTGTTCAGACATATTGCAATATCTTCATGATTCTTATCAAACAAGGATGAACCAATATGTAAGAAGCTTGATTGGGAACAACTAATCAGTGGAGAATAAAAATGAAGTTGAATAAAGCTCATAGGAGTTGTGAGTAAGAAGATATCCCACTTTCTATCCAGAAGATTCGGAACCACTAATCAGTGGAGAATAACCAGGAAGTTGAATAAATCTCATAAGTGTGGTGAGCAAGAAGATATCCCACCTTCTATCCAGATGATTCCAGATTAGCCTGTTCGGACATATGCCATTGTCTTCATGATTCTTATCAAACGAGGATGAACCACGATCTAAGAAACTTGATTGGGAACCACTAATCAGTGGAGAATAACCAGGAAGTTGAATAAATCTCATAGGTGTTGTGAGCAAGAAGATATCCCACCTTCTATCCAGATGATTCCAGATTAGCCTGTTCGGACATATGCCATTATCTTCATGATTCTTATCAAACCAGGATGAACCACGATGTAAGAAGCTTGATTGAGAACCACTAATCAGTGGAGAATAACCATGAAGTTGAATAAATCTCATAGGAGTTGTGTGTAAGAAGATATCCCACTTTCTATCCAGATGATTCCAGGTTAGCCTCTTCTAACATATGGCAATATCTTCATGATTCTTATCAAACCAGGATGAATCACGTTGTAAGAAAGGTGATTGGGAACCACTAATCAGTGGAGAATAACCAGGAAATTGAACAAATCTCATAGGAGTTGTGAGTAAGAAGATATCCCACTTTCTATCCAGATGATTCTAGATTAGCCTGTTCGGACATATGCCATTATCTTCATGATTCTTATCAAATCAGGATGAACCAATATGTAAGAAGCTTGATTGGGAAGCACTAATCAGTGGAGAATAACCACGAAGTTGAATAAATATCATAGGAGTTGCGAGTAAGAAGATATCCCACTTTCTACCAGGTGATTCCAGATTAGCATTTTCGGACATATGGCAATATCTTCATGATTCTTATCAAACCAGGATGAACCACGATGTAAGAAGCTTTATTTGGAATCACTAATCAGTGGAGAATAACCAGGAAGTTGAATAAATCTCATAAGTGTTGTGAGCAAGAAGATATCCCACCTTCTATCCAGATGATTCCAGATTAGCCTGTTCGGACATATGGCAATATCTTCATGATTCTTATCAAACAAGGATGAACCACGATGTAAGAAGCTTGATTGGGAACCCCTATTCAGTGGAGAATATCCAGGAAGTTGAACAAATCTCATAGGAGTTGTGAGGAAGAAGATATCCAACTTTCTATCCAGGTAATTCTAGATTAGCCTGTTCGGACATATGTCAATATCTTCATGATTCTTATCAAACAAGGATGAACCAATATGTAAGAAGCTTGATTGGGAACCACTAATCAGTGGAGAATAACCAGGAAGTTGAATAAATCTCATAAGTGTTGTGAGCTAGAAGATATTCCACCTTCTATCCATATTAGCATGTTCGGACATATGGCAATATCTTCATGATTCTTATCAAACCAGGATCAACCACGATGTAAAAAGCTTGATTGGGAACCACTAATCATTTGGGAATATCCAGGAAGTTGAACAAATCTCATAGGAGTTGTGAGGAAGAAGATATCACACTTTCTATCCAAGTAATTCCAGATTAGCCTGTTCGGACATATGGCAATATCTTCATGATTCTTATTAAACCAGGATGAACCACGATCTAAGAAGCTTTATTTGGAACCATTAATTAGTGGAGAATGACCAGGAAGTTGAATAAATCTCATAAGTGTTGTGACCAAGAAGATATCCCACCTTCTATCCAGATGATTCCAGATTAGCATGTTCGGACATATGCCATTATCTTCATGATGCTTATCAAACCAAGATGAACCAATATGTAAGAGCTTGATTGGGAACCATTAATCAATGGAGAATAACCAGGAAGTTGAATAAATCTCATAGGAGTTGTGAGTAAGAAGATATATCCCACTTTCTATCCAGAAGATTGTAGATTAGCCTGTTCAGACATATGGGAATATCTTCATGATTCTTATCAAACCAGGATGAACCACAATCTAAGAAGCTTTATTTGGAACCACTAATCAGTGGAGAGTAACCAGGAAGTTGAATAAATATCATAAGTGTTGCGAGCAAGAAGATATCCCACCTTCTATCCAGATGATTCCAGATTAGCCTGTTTGGACATATGCCATTAGCTTCATGATTCTTATCAAACCAGGATGAACCACGATCTAAGAAGCTTTATTTGGAACCACTAGTCAGTGGAGAATAACTAGGAAGTTGAATAAATCTCATAAGTGTTGTGAGCAAGAAGATATCCCACTTTCTATCCAGACTGTTCCAGATTAGCCTGTTCGGACATATGCCATTATCTTCATGATTCTTATCAAACCAGGATGAACCAATATGTAAGAAGCTTGATTGGGAACCACTAATCAGTGTAGAATAACCACGAAGTTGAATAAATTTCATAGGAGTTGTGAGTAAGAAGATATCTCACTTTCTATCCAGGTGATTCCAGATTAGCCTGTTCGGACATATGACAATATCTTCATGATTCTTATCAAACCAGGATGAACCACGATGTAAGAAGCTTTATTTGGAACCACTAATCAGTGGAGAATAACCAGGAATTTGAATAAATCTCATAGGAGTTGTGAGTAAGAAGATATCCCACTTTCTATCCAGATGATTCCAGATTAGCCTGTTCGGACATATGCCATTATCTTCATGATTCTTATCAAACCAGGATGAACCACGATCTAAGAATCTTTATTTGGAACCACTAATCAGTTGAGAATAACCAAGAAGTTGAATAAATCTCATAGGAGTTGTGCGTAAGAAGATATCCCACTTTCTATCCAGATGATTCCAGATTAGCCTGTTCGGACATCTGCCATTATCTTCATGATTCTTATCAAACTAGGATGAACCACGATCTAAGATGCTTTATTTGGAACCACTAATCAGTGGAGAATAAACAGGAAGTTGAATAAATCTCATAGGAGTTGTGAGTAAGAAGATATCCCACTTTCTATCCAGATGATTCCAGATTAGCCTGTTCGGACATATGGCAATATCTTCATGATTCTTATCCAACCAGGATGAACCAATATGTAAGAAGCTTGATTGGGAACCACTAATCAATGGATAATAACCAGGAAGTTGAATAAATCTCATAGGAGTTGTGAGTAAGTAGATATCCCACTTTCTATCCATATGATTTCAGATTAGCATGTTCGGACATATGCAATTATCTTCATGATTCTTATCAAACCAGGATGAACCACGATCTAAGAAGCTTTATTTTCAACCACTAATCAGTGGAGAATAACCAGGAAGTTGAATAAATCTCATAAGTGTTGTGAGCAAGAAGATATCCCACCTTCTATCCAGATGATTCCAGATTAGCCTGTTCGGACATATGGCAATATCTTCATGATTATTATCAAACCAGGATGAACCACGATCTAAGAAGCTTTATTTGGAACCATTAATCAGTGGAGAATAACCAAGAAGTTGAATAAATCTCATAAGTGTTGTGAGCAAGAAGATATCTCACCTTCTATCCAGATGATTCCAGATTAGCCTGTTCGGACATATGCCATTATCTTCATCATGATTCTTATCAAACCAGGATGAACCACGATCTAAGAAGCTTTATTTAGAACCACTAATCAGTAGAGAATAACCAGGAAGTTGAATAAATCTCATTGGAGTTGTGAGTAAGAAGATATCCCAGTTTGATGATTCCAGATTAGTCTGTTCGAACATATGCCATTATCTTCATGATTCTTATCAAATCAGGATGAACCAAGATCTAAGAAGCTTTATTTGGAACCAATATTCAGAGGAGAATAACCAGGAAGTTAAATAAATCTCATAGGAGTTGTGAGTAAGAAGATATCCCACTTTCTATCCAGATGATTCCAGATTAGCCTGTTCGGACATATGGCAATATCTTCATGATTCTTATCAAACCAGGATGAACCACGATCTAAGAAGCTTTATTTGCAACCACTAATCAGTGTAGAATAACCAGGAAGTTGAATAAATTTCATAAGTGTTGTGAGCAAGAAGATATCCCACCTTCTATCCAGATGATTCCAGATTAGACTGTTCGAACATATGCCATTATCTTCATGATTCTTATCAAACCA
This sequence comes from Raphanus raphanistrum x Raphanus sativus, assembly GCA_019705995.1. Lineage (NCBI taxonomy): Eukaryota > Viridiplantae > Streptophyta > Magnoliopsida > Brassicales > Brassicaceae > Raphanus > Raphanus raphanistrum x Raphanus sativus. The sequence goes on along the minus strand of CM034038.1, from coordinate 41,748,487 downwards.
GGATGGACCACGATCTAAGAAGCTTTATTTGGAACCACTATTCAGAGGAGAATAACCAGGAAGTTAAATAAATCTCATAGGAGTTATGGGTAAGAAGATATCCCACTTTCTATACAGATGATTCCAGATTAGCCTTATCGGACATATGCCATTATCTTCATGATTCTTATCAAACCAGGATGAACCACAATCTAAGAAGCTTTATTTGGAACCACTAATCAGTGGAGAGTAACCAGGAAGTTGAATAAATATCATAAGTGTTGCGAGCAAGAAGATATCCCACCTTCTATCCAGATGATTCCAGATTAGCCTGTTTGGACATATGCCATTAGCTTCATGATTCTTATCAAACCAGGATGAACCACGATCTAAGAAGCTTTATTTGGAACCACTAGTCAGTGGAGAATAACTAGGAAGTTGAATAAATCTCATAAGTGTTGTGAGCAAGAAGATATCCCACTTTCTATCCAGACTGTTCCAGATTAGCCTGTTCGGACATATGCCATTATCTTCATGATTCTTATCAAACCAGGATGAACCAATATGTAAGAAGCTTGATTGGGAACCACTAATCAGTGTAGAATAACCACGAAGTTGAATAAATTTCATAGGAGTTGTGAGTAAGAAGATATCTCACTTTCTATCCAGGTGATTCCAGATTAGCCTGTTCGGACATATGACAATATCTTCATGATTCTTATCAAACCAGGATGAACCACGATGTAAGAAGCTTTATTTGGAACCACTAATCAGTGGAGAATAACCAGGAATTTGAATAAATCTCATAGGAGTTGTGAGTAAGAAGATATCCCACTTTCTATCCAGATGATTCCAGATTAGCCTGTTCGGACATATGCCATTATCTTCATGATTCTTATCAAACCAGGATGAACCACGATCTAAGAATCTTTTTTTGGAACCACTAATCAGTTGAGAATAACCAAGAAGTTGAATAAATCTCATAGGAGTTGTGCGTAAGAAGATATCCCACTTTCTATCCAGATGATTCCAGATTAGCCTGTTCGGACATCTGCCATTATCTTCATGATTCTTATCAAACTAGGATGAACCACGATCTAAGATGCTTTATTTGGAACCACTAATCAGTGGAGAATAAACAGGAAGTTGAATAAATCTCATAGGAGTTGTGAGTAAGAAGATATCCCACTTTCTATCCAGATGATTCCAGATTAGCCTGTTCGGACATATGGCAATATCTTCATGATTCTTATCCAACCAGGATGAACCAATATGTAAGAAGCTTGATTGGGAACCACTAATCAATGGATAATAACCAGGAAGTTGAATAAATCTCATAGGAGTTGTGAGTAAGTAGATATCCCACTTTCTATCCATATGATTTCAGATTAGCATGTTCGGACATATGCAATTATCTTCATGATTCTTATCAAACCAGGATGAACCACGATGTAAGAAGCTTGATTGGGAACCCCTATTCAGTGGAGAATATCCAGGAAGTTGAACAAATCTCATAGGAGTTGTGAGGAAGAAGATATCCAACTTTCTATCCAGGTAATTCCAGATTAGCCTGTTCGGACATATGGCAATATCTTCATGATTCTTATCAAACAAGGATGAACCAATATGTAAGAAGCTTGATTGGGAACCACTAATCAGTGGAGAATAACCAGGAAGTTGAATAAATCTCATAAGTGTTGTAAGCTAGAAGATATCCCACCTTCTATACAGATTAGCATGTTCAGACATATGGCAATATCTTCATGATTCTTATCAAACCAGGATCAACCACGATGTAAAAAGCTTGATTGGGAACCACTAATCAGTGTAGAATAACCATGAAGTTGAATAAATCTTATAGTAGTTGTGAGTAAGAAGATATCTCACTTTCTATCCAGATGATTCCAGATTAGCCTGTTCGGACATATGCCATTATCTTCATGATTCTTATCAAACCAGGATGAACCAATATGTAAGAAGCTTGATTGGGAACCACTAATCAGTGGAGAATAACCAGGAAGTTGAATAAATCTCATAAGTGTTGTGAGCAAGAAGATATCCCACCTTCTATCCATATGATTCCAGATTAGCCTCTTCGGACATATGGCAATATCTTCATGATTATTATCAAACCAGGATGAACCACGATCTAAGAAGCTTTATTTGGAACCATTAATCAGTGGAGAATAACCAAGAAGTTGAATAAATCTCATAGGAGTTGTGAGTAAGAAGATATCCCAGTTTCTATCCAGATGATTCCAGATTAGCCTGTTCGAACATATGCCATTATCTTAATGATTCTTATCAAACCAGGATGAACCACGATCTAAGAAGCTTTATTTGGAACCACTATTCAGAGGAGAATAACCAGGAAGTTAAATAAATCTCATAGGAGTTGTGAGTAAGAAGATATCCCACTTTCTATCCAAATGATTCCAGATTAGCCTGTTCGGACATATGGCAATATCTTCATGATTCTTATCAAACCAGGATGAACCACGATCTAAGAAGCTTTATTTTCAACCACTAATCAGTGGAGAATAACCAGGAAGTTGAATAAATCTCATAAGTGTTGTGAGCAAGAAGATATCCCACCTTCTATCCAGATGATTCCAGATTAGCCTGTTCGGACATATGGCAATATCTTCATGATTATTATCAAACCAGGATGAACCACGATCTAAGAAGCTTTATTTGGAACCATTATTCCAGTGGAGAATAACCAAGAAGTTGAATAAATCTCATAAGTGTTGTGAGCAAGAAGATATCTCACCTTCTATCCAGATGATTCCAGATTAGCCTGTTCGGACATATGCCATTATCTTCATCATGATTCTTATCAAACCAGGATGAACCACGATCTAAGAAGCTTTATTTAGAACCACTAATCAGTAGAGAATAACCAGGAAGTTGAATAAATCTCATTGGAGTTGTGAGTAAGAAGATATCCCAGTTTGATGATTCCAGATTAGTCTGTTCGAACATATGCCATTATCTTCATGATTCTTATCAAATCAGGATGAACCAAGATCTAAGAAGCTTTATTTGGAACCAATATTCAGAGGAGAATAACCAGGAAGTTAAATAAATCTCATAGGAGTTGTGAGTAAGAAGATATCCCACTTTCTATCCAGATGATTCCAGATTAGCCTGTTCGGACATATGGCAATATCTTCATGATTCTTATCAAACCAGGATGAACCACGATCTAAGAAGCTTTATTTGCAACCACTAATCAGTGTAGAATAACCAGGAAGTTGAATAAATTTCATAAGTGTTGTGAGCAAGAAGATATCCCACCTTCTATCCAGATGATTCCAGATTAGACTGTTCGAACATATGCCATTATCTTCATGATTCTTATCAAACCAGGATGGACCACGATCTAAGAAGCTTTATTTGGAACCACTATTCAGAGGAGAATAACCAGGAAGTTAAATAAATCTCATAGGAGTTATGGGTAAGAAGATATCCCACTTTCTATACAGATGATTCCAGATTAGCCTGTTCGGACATATGCCATTATCTTCATGATTCTTATCAAACCAGGATGAACCACGATCTAAGAATCTTTATTTGGAACCACTAATCAGTTGAGAATAACCAGAAAGTTGAATAAATCTCATAGGAGTTGTGAGTAAGAAGATATCCCACTTTCTATCCAAATGATTCCAGATTAGCCTGTTCGGACATATGGTAATATCTTCATGATTCTTATCCAACCAGGATGAACCAATATGTAAGAAGCTTGATTGGGAACCACTAATCAGTGGATAATAACCAGGAAGTTGAATAAATCTCATAGGAGTTGTGAGTAAGAAGATATCCCACATTCTATCCAGATGATTCCAGATTAGCATGTTCGGACATATGCCATTATCTTCATGATTCTTATCAAACCAGGATGAACCACGATCTAAGAAGCTTTATTTGAAACCACTATTCCGTGGAGAATAACCAGGAAGTTAAATAAATCTCATAGGAGTTGTGAGTAAGAATATATCCAACTTTCTATACATATGATTCCAGATTAGCCTGTTCGGACCTATGGAAATAGCTTCATGATTCTTATCAAACCAGGATGAACCACGATCTAAGAAGCTTTATTTGGAACCACTAATCAGTGGAGAATAACCAGGAAGTTGAATAAATCTCATAAGTGTTGTGAGCAAGAAGATATCCCACCTTCTATCCAGATGATTCCAGATTAGCCTATTCGGACATATGCCATTATCTTCATGATTCTTATCAAACCAGAATGAACCATGATCTAAGAAGCTTTATTTGGAACCACTAATCAGTTGAGAATAAACAGGAAGTTGAATAAATCTCATAGGAGTTGTGAGTAAGAAGATATCCCACTTTCTATCTAGATGATTCCAGATTAGCCTGTTCGGACATATGGAAATATCTTCATGATTCTTATCAAACCAGGATGAACCACAATCTAAGAAGCTTTATTGGGAACCACTAATCAGTGGAGAATAACCAGGAAGTTTAATATATCACATAAGTGTTGTGAGCAAGAAGATATCCCACCTTCTATCCAGATGATTCCAGATTAGCCTGTTCGGACATATGCCATTATCTTCATGATTCTTATCAAACCAGGATGAACCACGATCTAAGAAGCTTTATTTGGAACCACTAATTAGTGGAGAATAACCAGGAAGTTGAATAAATCTCATAGGAGTTGTGAGTAAAAAGATATCCCACTTTCTATCCAGATTAGCATGTTCGGACATATGGCAATATCTTCATTATTCTTATCAAACCATGATGAACAACAATCTAAGAAGCTTTATTTGGAACCACTAATCAGTGAAGAATAACCAGGAAGTTGAATAAATCTCATAAGTGTTGTGAGGAAGAAGATATCCCACCTTCTATCCAGATGATTCCAGATTAGCCTGTTCGGACATATGCCATTATCTTCGTGATTCTTATCAAACCAGGATGAACCACGATCTAAGAAGCTTTATTTGGAACCACTAATCAGTGGAGAATAACCAGGAAGTTGAATAAATCTTATAGGAGTTGTGAGTAAGAAGATATCCCACTTTCTATCCAAATGATTCCAGATTAGCCTGTTCGGACATATGGTAATATCTTCATGATTCTTATCAAACCAGGATAAACCAAAATGTAAGAAGCTTGATTGGGAACCAGTAATCATTGTAGAATAACCAGGAAGTTGACTAAATCTCATAGGAGTTGTGACTAAGAAGATATCCCACTTTCTATCCAGATGATTCCAGATTAGCCTGTTCGGACATATGGCAATATCTTCATGATTCTTATCAAACGAGAATGAACCACGATCTAAGAAGCTTTATTTGGAACCACTAATAAGTGGAGAATAACCAGGAAGTTGAATAAATCTCATAGGAGTTGTGATTAAGAAGACATTTGACTTTCTATCCAGATGATTCCAGATTAACCTGTTCGGACATATGGCAATATCTTCATGATTCTTATCAAACCAGGATGAACCAATATGTAAGAAGCTTGATTGGGATCCACTAATCAGTGGAGAATAACCAGGAAGTTGAATAAATCTCATAGGAGTTGTGAGTAAGAAGATATCCCACTTTCTATCCAGATGATTCCAGATTAGCTTGTTCGGACATATGCCATTATCTTCATGATTCTTATCAAACCAGGATGAACCACAATCTAAGAAGCTTTATTTGGAACCACTATTCAGTGTAGAATAACCAGGAAGTTGAATAAATCTCATAAGTGTTGTGAGCAAGAAGATATCCCACCTTCTATCCAGATGATTCCAGATTAGCCTGTTCGGACATATGGCAATATCTTCATGATTATTATCAAACCAGGATGAACCACGATCTAAGAAGCTTTATTTGGAACCATTAATCAGTGGAGAATAACCAAGAAGTTGAATAAATCTCATAGGAGTTGTGAGTAAGAAGATATCCCAGTTTCTATCCAGATGATTCCAGATTAGCATGTTCGAACATATGCCATTATCTTAATGATTCTTATCAAACCAGGATGAACCACGATCTAAGAAGCTTTATTTGGAACCACTATTCAGAGGAGAATAACCAGGAAGTTAAATAAATCTCATAGGAGTTGTGAGTAAGAAGATATCCCACTTTCTATCCAAATGATTCCAGATTAGCCTGTTCGGACATATGTCAATATCTTCATGATTCTTATCAAACCAGGATGAACCACGATCTAAGAAGCTTTATTTTCAACCACTAATGAGTGGAGAATAACCAGGAAGTTGAATAAATCTCATAAGTGTTGTGAGCAAGAAGATATCCCACCTTCTATCCAGATGATTCCAGATTAGCCTGTTCGGACATATGGCAATATCTTCATGATTATTATCAAACCAGGATGAACCACGATCTAAGAAGCTTTATTTGGAACCATTAATCAGTGGAGAATAACCAAGAAGTTGAATAAATCTCATAAGTGTTGTGAGCAAGAAGATATCTCACCTTCTATCCAGATGATTCCAGATTAGCCTGTTCGGACATATGCCATTATCTTCATCATGATTCTTATCAAACCAGGATGAACCACGATCTAAGAAGCTTTATTTAGAACCACTAATCAGTAGAGAATAACCAGGAAGTTTAATAAATCTCATTGGAGTTGTGAGTAAGAAGATATCCTAGTTTGATGATTCCAGATTAGTCTGTTCGAACATATGCCATTATCTTCATGATTCTCATCAAACCAGGATGAACCAAGATCTAAGAAGCTTTATTTGGAACCAATATTCAGAGGAGAATAACCAGGAAGTTAAATAAATCTCATAGGAGTTGTGAGTAAGAAGATATCCCACTTTCTATCCAGATGATTCCAGATTAGCCTGTTCGGACATATGGCAATATCTTCATGATTCTTATCAAACCAGGATGAACCACGATCTAAGAAGCTTTATTTGCAACCACTAATCAGTGTAGAATAACCAGGAAGTTGAATAAATTTCATAAGTGTTGTGAGCAAGAAGATATCCCACCTTCTATCCAGATGATTCCAGATTAGACTGTTCGAACATATGCCATTATCTTCATGATTCTTATCAAACCAGGATGGACCACGATCTAAGAAGCTTTATTTGGAACCACTATTCAGAGGAGAATAACCAGGAAGTTAAATAAATCTCATAGGAGTTATGGGTAAGAAGATATCCCACTTTCTATACAGATGATTCCAGATTAGCCTGTTCGGACATATGCCATTATCTTCATGATTCTTATCAAACCATGATGAACCAAGATCTAATAAGCTTTATTTGGAACCACTAATCAGTGGAGAATAACCAGGAAGTTGAATAAATCTCATAGGAGTTGTAAGTAAGAAGATATCTCACTTTCTATCCAAATGACTCCAGATTAGCATGATCTGACATATGGCGATATCTTCATGACTCTTATCAAACCAGGATGAACCACGATCTAAGAAGCTTTATTTGGAACCACTAATCAGTGGAGAATAACCAGGAAGTTGAATAAATCTCATAGGAGTTGTGAGTAAGAAGATATCCCAGTTTCTATCCAGATGATTCCAGATTAGCCTGTTCGAACATATGCCATTATCTTAATGATTTTTATCAAACCAGGATGAACCACGATCTAAGAAGCTTTATTTGGAACCACTATTCAGAGGAGAATAACCAGGAAGTTGAATAAATCTCATAGGAGTTGTGATTAAGAAGACATCCGACTTTCTATCCAGATGATTCCAGATTAACCTGTTCGGACATATGGCAATATCTTCATGATTCTTATCAAACCAGGATGAACCAATATGTAAGAAGCTTGATTGGGATCCACTAATCAGTGGAGAATAACCAGGAAGTTGAATAAATCTCATAGGAGTTGTGAGTAAGAAGATATCCCACTTTCTATCCAGATGATTCCAGATTAGCTTGTTCGGACATATGCCATTATCTTCATGATTCTTATCAAACCAGGATGAACCACAATCTAAGAAGCTTTATTTGGAACCACTATTCAGTGTAGAATAACCAGGAAGTTGAATAAATCTCATAAGTGTTGTGAGCAAGAAGATATCCCACCTTCTATCCAGATGATTCCAGATTAGCCTGTTCGGACATATGCCATTATCTTCATGATTCTTATAAAACCAGGATGAACCACGATCTAAGAAACTTTATTTGGAACCACTATTAGTGTAGAATAACCAGGAAGTTGAATAAATCTCATAAGTGTTGTGAGCAAGAAGATATCCCACCTTCTATCCAGATGATTCCAGATTAGCCTGTTCGGACATATGGCAATATCTTCATGATTATTATCAAACCAGGATGAACCACGATCTAAGAAGCTTTATTTGGAACCATTAATCAGTGGAGAATAACCAAGAAGTTGAATAAATCTCATAAGTGTTGTGAGCAAGAAGATATCTCACCTTCTATCCAGATGATTCCAGATTAGCCTGTTCGGACATATGCCATTATCTTCATCATGATTCTTATCAAACCAGGATGAACCACGATCTAAGAAGCTTTATTTAGAACCACTAATCAGTAGAGAATAACCAGGAAGTTGAATAAATCTCATTGGAGTTGTGAGTAAGAAGATATCCCAGTTTGATGATTCCAGATTAGTCTGTTCGAACATATGCCATTATCTTCATGATTCTTATCAAACCAGGATGAACCAAGATCTAAGAAGCTTTATTTGGAACCAATATTCAGAGGAGAATAACCAGGAAGTTAAATAAATCTCATAGGAGTTGTGAGTAAGAAGATATCCCACTTTCTATCCAGATGATTCCAGATTAGCCTGTTCGGACATATGGCAATATCTTCATGATTCTTATCAAACCAGGATGAACCACGATCTAAGAAGCTTTATTTGCAACAACTAATCAGTGTAGAATAACCAGGAAGTTGAATAAATTTCATAAGTGTTGTGAGCAAGAAGATATCCCACCTTCTATCCAGATGATTCCAGATTAGACTGTTCGAATATATGCCATTATCTTCATGATTCTTATCAAACCAGGATGGACCACGATCTAAGAAGCTTTATTTGGAACCACTATTCAGAGGAGAATAACCAGGAAGTTAAATAAATCTCATACGAGTTATGGGTAAGAAGATATCCCACTTTCTATACAGATGATTCCAGATTAGCCTGTTCGGACATATGCCATTATCTTCATGATTCTTATCAAACCAGGATGAACCACGATCTAAGAAGCTTTATTTGGAACCACTAATCAGTGGAGAATAACCAGGAAGTTGAATAAATCTCATAGGAGTTGTAAGTAAGAAGATATCTCACTTTCTATCCAAATGACTCCAGATTAGCATGATCTGACATATGGCGATATCTTCATGATTCTTATCAAACCAGGATGAACCACGATCTAAGAAGCTTTATTTGGAACCACTAATCAGTGGAGAATAACCAGGAAGTTGAATAAATCTCATAGGAGTTGTGAGTAAGAAGATATCTCAGTTTCTATCCAGATGATTCCAGATTAGCCTGTTCGAACATATGCCATTATCTTAATGATTTTTATCAAACCAGGATGAACCACGATCTAAGAAGCTTTATTTGGAACCACTATTCAGAGGAGAATAACCAGGAAGTTGAATAAATCTCATAGGAGTTGTGATTAAGAAGACATCCGACCTTCTATCCAGATGATTCCAGATTAACCTGTTCGGACATATGGCAATATCTTCATGATTCTTATCAAACCAGGATGAACCAATATGTAAGAAGCTTGATTGGGATCCACTAATCAGTGGAGAATAACCAGGAAGTTGAATAAATCTCATAGGAGTTGTGAGTAAGAAGATATCCCACTTTCTATCCAGATGATTCCAGATTAGCCTGTTCGGACATATGGCAATATCTTCATGATTATTATCAAACCAGGATGAACCACGATCTAAGAAGCTTTATTTGGAACCACTAATCAGTGGAGAATAACCAGGAAGTTGAATAAATCTCATAAGTGTTGTGAGCAAGAAGATATCCCACCTTCTATCCAGATGATTCCAGATTAGCCTGTTCGGACATATGCCATTATCTTCATCATGATTCTTATCAAACCAGGATGAACCACGATCTAAGAAGCTTTATTTAGAACCACTAATCAGTAGAGAATAACCAGGAAGTTGAATAAATCTCATAGGAGTTGTGAGTAAGAAGATATCCCACTTTTTATCGAGATGATTCCAGATTAGCCTGTTCGAACATATGCAATTATCTTAATGATTCTTATCAAACCAGGATGAACCACGATCTAAGAAGCTTTATTTGGAACCACTATTCAGAGGAGAATAACCAGGAAGTTAAATAAATCTCATAGGAGTTGTGAGTAAGAAGATATCCCACTTTCTATCCAGATGATTCCAGATTAGCCTGTTCGGACATATGGCAATATCTTCATGATTCTCATCAAACCAGGATGAACCACGATCTAAGAAGCTTTATTTTCAACCACTAATCAGTGGAGAATAACCAGGAAGTTGAATAAATCTCATAAGTGTTGTGAGCAAGAAGATATCCCACCTTCTATCCAGATGATTCCAGATTAGCCTGTTCGGATATATGCCAATATCCTCATGATTATTATCAAACCAGGATGAACCACGATCTAAGAAGCTTTATTTGGAACCACTAATCAGTGGAGAATAACCAGGAAGTTGAATAAATATCATAAGTGTTGTGAGCAAGAAGATATCTCACCTTCTATCCAGATGATTCCAGATTAGCCTGTTCGGACATATGCCATTATCTTCATCATGATTCTTATCAAACCAGGATGAACCACGATCTAAGAAGATTTATTTAGAACCACTAATCAGTAGAGAATAACCAGGAAGTTGAATAAATCTCATTGGAGTTGTGAGTAAGAAGATATCCCAGTTTGATGATTCCAGATTAGTCTGTTCGAACATATGCCATTATCTTCATGATTCTTATCAAACCAGGATGAACCAAGATCTAAGAAGCTTTATTTGGAACCACTAATCAGTGGAGAATAACCAGGAAGTTGAATAAATTTCATAAGTGTTGTGAGGAAGAAGATATCCCACCTTCTATCCAGATGATTCCAGATTAGACTGTTCGAACATATGCCATTATCTTCATGATTCTTATCAAACCAGGATGGAACACGATCTAAGAAGCTTTATTTGGAACCACTATTCAGAGGAGAATAACCAGGAAGTTAAATAAATCTCATAGGAGTTATGGGTAAGAAGATATCCCACTTTCTATACAGATGATTCCAGATTAGCCTGTTCGGACATATGCCATTATCTTCATGATTCTTATCAAACCAGGATGAACCAAGATCTAATAAGCTTTATTTGGAACCACTAATCAGTGGAGAATAACCAGAAAGTTGAATAAATCTCATAGGAGTTGTAAGTAAGAAGATATCTCACTTTCTATCCAAATGATTCCAGATTAGCTTGTTCTGACATATGGCGATATCTTCATGATTCTTATCAAACCAGGATGAACCACGATCTAAGAAGCTTTATTTGGAACCACTAATCAGTGGAGAATAACCAGGAAGTTGAATAAATCTCATAGGAGTTGTGAGTAAGAAGATATCCCAGTTTCTATCCAGATGATTCCAGATTAGCCTGTTCGAACATATGCCATTATCTTAATGATTTTTATCAAACCAGGATGAACCACGATCTAAGAAGCTTTATTTGGAACCACTATTCAGAGGAGAATAACCAGGAAGTTAAATAAATCTCATAGGAGTTGTGAGTAAGAAGATATCCCACTTTCTATCCAGATGATTCCAGATTAGCCTGTTCGGACATATGGCAATATCTTCATGATTCTTATCAAACCAGGATGAACCGCGATCTAAGAAGCTTTATTTTCAACCACTAATCAGTGGAGAATAACCAGGAAGTTGAATAAATATCATAAGTGTTGTGAGCAAGAAGATATCCCACCTTCTATCCAGATGATTCAAGATTAGCCTGTTCGGACATATGGCAATATCTTCATGATTATTATCAAACCAGGATGAACCAAGATCTAAGAAGCTTTATTTGGAACCACTAATCAGTGGAAAATAACCAGGAAGTTGAATAAATCTCATAAGTGTTGTGAGCAAGAAGATATCTCACCTTCTATCCAGATGATTATAGATTAGCCTGTTCGGACATATGCCATTATCTTCATCATGATTCTTATCAAACCAGGATGAACCACGATCTAAGAAGCTTTATTTAGAACCACTAATCAGTAGAGAATAACCAGGAAGTTGAATAAATCTCATAGGAGTTGTGAGTAAGAAGATATCCCAGTTTCTATCCAGATGATTCCTGATTAGCCTGTTCGAACATATGCCATTATCTTCATGATTCTTATCAAACCAGGATGAACCAAGATCTAAGAAGCTTTATTTGGAACCACTATTCAGAGGAGAATAACCAGGAAGTTAAATAAATCTCATAGGAGTTGTGAGTAAGAAGATATCCCACTTTCTATCCAGATGATTCCAGATTAGCCTGTTCGGACATATGGGAATATCTTCATGATTCTTATCAAACCAGGATGAACCACGATCTAAGAAGCTTTATTTGCAACCACTAATCAGTGGAGAATAACCAGGAAGTTGAATAAATTTCATAAGTGTTGTGAGCAAGAAGATATCCCACCTTCTATCCAGATGATTCCAGATTAGACTGTTCGAACATATGCCATTATCTTCATGATTCTTATCAAACCAGGATGAACCACGATCTAAGAAGCTTTACTTGGAACCAATATTCAGAGGAGAATAACCAGGAAGTTAAATAAATCTCATAGGAGTTATGGGTAAGAAGATATCCCACTTTCTATACAGATGATTCCAGATTAGCCTGTTCGAACATATGCCATTATCTTAATGATTTTTATCAAACCAGGATGAACCACGATCTAAGAAGCTTTATTTGGAACCACTATTCAGAGGAGAATAACCAGGAAGTTAAATAAATCTCATAGGAGTTGTGAGTAAGAAGATATCCCACTTTCTATCCAGATGATTCCAGATTAGCCTGTTCGGACATATGGCAATATCTTCATGATTCTTATCAAACCAGGATGAACCGCGATCTAAGAAGCTTTATTTTCAACCACTAATCAGTGGAGAATAACCAGGAAGTTGAATAAATATCATAAGTGTTGTGAGCAAGAAGATATCCCACCTTCTATCCAGATGATTCAAGATTAGCCTGTTCGGACATATGGCAATATCTTCATGATTATTATCAAACCAGGATGAACCAAGATCTAAGAAGCTTTATTTGGAACCACTAATCAGTGGAAAATAACCAGGAAGTTGAATAAATCTCATAAGTGTTGTGAGCAAGAAGATATCTCACCTTCTATCCAGATGATTATAGATTAGCCTGTTCGGACATATGCCATTATCTTCATCATGATTCTTATCAAACCAGGATAAACCACGATCTAAGAAGCTTTATTTGGAACCAATATTCAGAGGAGAATAACCAGGAAGTTAAATAAATCTCATAGGAGTTGTGAGTAAGAAGATATCCCACTTTCTATCCAGATGATTCCAGATTAGCCTGTTCGGACATATGGCAATATCTTCATGATTCTTATCAAACCAGGATGAACCACGATCTAAGAAGCTTTATTTGCAACCACTAATCAGTGTAGAATAACCAGGAAGTTGAATAAATTTCATAAGTGTTGTGAGCAAGAAGATATCCCACCTTCTATCCAGATGATTCCAGATTAGACTGTTCGAATATATGCCATTATCTTCATGATTCTTATCAAACCAGGATGGACCACGATCTAAGAAGCTTTATTTGGAACCACTATTCAGAGGAGAATAACCAGGAAGTTAAATAAATCTCATACGAGTTATGGGTAAGAAGATATCCCACTTTCTATACAGATGATTCCAGATTAGCCTGTTCGGACATATGCCATTATCTTCATGATTCTTATCAAACCAGGATGAACCACGATCTAAGAAGCTTTATTTGGAACCACTAATCAGTGGAGAATAACCAGGAAGTTGAATAAATCTCATAGGAGTTGTAAGTAAGAAGATATCTCACTTTCTATCCAAATGACTCCAGATTAGCATGATCTGACATATGGCGATATCTTCATGATTCTTATCAAACCAGGATGAACCACGATCTAAGAAGCTTTATTTGGAACCACTAATCAGTGGAGAATAACCAGGAAGTTGAATAAATCTCATAGGAGTTGTGAGTAAGAAGATATCTCAGTTTCTATCCAGATGATTCCAGATTAGCCTGTTCGAACATATGCCATTATCTTAATGATTTTTATCAAACCAGGATGAACCACGATCTAAGAAGCTTTATTTGGAACCACTATTCAGAGGAGAATAACCAGGAAGTTGAATAAATCTCATAGGAGTTGTGATTAAGAAGACATCCGACCTTCTATCCAGATGATTCCAGATTAACCTGTTCGGACATATGGCAATATCTTCATGATTCTTATCAAACCAGGATGAACCAATATGTAAGAAGCTTGATTGGGATCCACTAATCAGTGGAGAATAACCAGGAAGTTGAATAAATCTCATAGGAGTTGTGAGTAAGAAGATATCCCACTTTTTATCCAGATGATTCCAGATTAGCCTGTTCGGACATATGGCAATATCTTCATGATTATTATCAAACCAGGATGAACCACGATCTAAGAAGCTTTATTTGGAACCACTAATCAGTGGAGAATAACCAGGAAGTTGAATAAATCTCATAAGTGTTGTGAGCAAGAAGATATCCCACCTTCTATCCAGATGATTCCAGATTAGCCTGTTCGGACATATGCCATTATCTTCATCATGATTCTTATCAAACCAGGATGAACCACGATCTAAGAAGCTTTATTTAGAACCACTAATCAGTAGAGAATAACCAGGAAGTTGAATAAATCTCATAGGAGTTGTGAGTAAGAAGATATCCCACTTTTTATCGAGATGATTCCAGATTAGCCTGTTCGAACATATGCAATTATCTTAATGATTCTTATCAAACCAGGATGAACCACGATCTAAGAAGCTTTATTTGGAACCACTATTCAGAGGAGAATAACCAGGAAGTTAAATAAATCTCATAGGAGTTGTGAGTAAGAAGATATCCCACTTTCTATCCAGATGATTCCAGATTAGCCTGTTCGGACATATGGCAATATCTTCATGATTCTCATCAAACCAGGATGAACCACGATCTAAGAAGCTTTATTTTCAACCACTAATCAGTGGAGAATAACCAGGAAGTTGAATAAATCTCATAAGTGTTGTGAGCAAGAAGATATCCCACCTTCTATCCAGATGATTCCAGATTAGCCTGTTCGGATATATGCCAATATCCTCATGATTATTATCAAACCAGGATGAACCACGATCTAAGAAGCTTTATTTGGAACCACTAATCAGTGGAGAATAACCAGGAAGTTGAATAAATATCATAAGTGTTGTGAGCAAGAAGATATCTCACCTTCTATCCAGATGATTCCAGATTAGCCTGTTCGGACATATGCCATTATCTTCATCATGATTCTTATCAAACCAGGATGAACCACGATCTAAGAAGATTTATTTAGAACCACTAATCAGTAGAGAATAACCAGGAAGTTGAATAAATCTCATTGGAGTTGTGAGTAAGAAGATATCCCAGTTTGATGATTCCAGATTAGTCTGTTCGAACATATGCCATTATCTTCATGATTCTTATCAAACCAGGATGAACCAAGATCTAAGAAGCTTTATTTGGAACCACTAATCAGTGGAGAATAACCAGGAAGTTGAATAAATTTCATAAGTGTTGTGAGGAAGAAGATATCCCACCTTCTATCCAGATGATTCCAGATTAGACTGTTCGAACATATGCCATTATCTTCATGATTCTTATCAAACCAGGATGGAACACGATCTAAGAAGCTTTATTTGGAACCACTATTCAGAGGAGAATAACCAGGAAGTTAAATAAATCTCATAGGAGTTATGGGTAAGAAGATATCCCACTTTCTATACAGATGATTCCAGATTAGCCTGTTCGGACATATGCCATTATCTTCATGATTCTTATCAAACCAGGATGAACCAAGATCTAATAAGCTTTATTTGGAACCACTAATCAGTGGAGAATAACCAGAAAGTTGAATAAATCTCATAGGAGTTGTAAGTAAGAAGATATCTCACTTTCTATCCAAATGATTCCAGATTAGCTTGTTCTGACATATGGCGATATCTTCATGATTCTTATCAAACCAGGATGAACCACGATCTAAGAAGCTTTATTTGGAACCACTAATCAGTGGAGAATAACCAGGAAGTTGAATAAATCTCATAGGAGTTGTGAGTAAGAAGATATCCCAGTTTCTATCCAGATGATTCCAGATTAGCCTGTTCGAACATATGCCATTATCTTAATGATTTTTATCAAACCAGGATGAACCACGATCTAAGAAGCTTTATTTGGAACCACTATTCAGAGGAGAATAACCAGGAAGTTAAATAAATCTCATAGGAGTTGTGAGTAAGAAGATATCCCACTTTCTATCCAGATGATTCCAGATTAGCCTGTTCGGACATATGGCAATATCTTCATGATTCTTATCAAACCAGGATGAACCGCGATCTAAGAAGCTTTATTTTCAACCACTAATCAGTGGAGAATAACCAGGAAGTTGAATAAATATCATAAGTGTTGTGAGCAAGAAGATATCCCACCTTCTATCCAGATGATTCAAGATTAGCCTGTTCGGACATATGGCAATATCTTCATGTTTATTATCAAACCAGGATGAACCAAGATCTAAGAAGCTTTATTTGGAACCACTAATCAGTGGAAAATAACCAGGAAGTTGAATAAATCTCATAAGTGTTGTGAGCAAGAAGATATCTCACCTTCTATCCAGATGATTATAGATTAGCCTGTTCGGACATATGCCATTATCTTCATCATGATTCTTATCAAACCAGGATGAACCACGATCTAAGAAGCTTTATTTAGAACCACTAATCAGTAGAGAATAACCAGGAAGTTGAATAAATCTCATAGGAGTTGTGAGTAAGAAGATATCCCAGTTTCTATCCAGATGATTCCTGATTAGCCTGTTCGAACATATGCCATTATCTTCATGATTCTTATCAAACCAGGATGAACCAAGATCTAAGAAGCTTTATTTGGAACCACTATTCAGAGGAGAATAACCAGGAAGTTAAATAAATCTCATAGGAGTTGTGAGTAAGAAGATATCCCACTTTCTATCCAGATGATTCCAGATTAGCCTGTTCGGACATATGGGAATATCTTCATGATTCTTATCAAACCAGGATGAACCACGATCTAAGAAGCTTTATTTGCAACCACTAATCAGTGGAGAATAACCAGGAAGTTGAATAAATTTCATAAGTGTTGTGAGCAAGAAGATATCCCACCTTCTATCCAGATGATTCCAGATTAGACTGTTCGAACATATGCCATTATCTTCATGATTCTTATCAAACCAGGATGAACCACGATCTAAGAAGCTTTACTTGGAACCAATATTCAGAGGAGAATAACCAGGAAGTTAAATAAATCTCATAGGAGTTATGGGTAAGAAGATATCCCACTTTCTATACAGATGATTCCAGATTAGCCTGTTCGAACATATGCCATTATCTTAATGATTTTTATCAAACCAGGATGAACCACGATCTAAGAAGCTTTATTTGGAACCACTATTCAGAGGAGAATAACCAGGAAGTTAAATAAATCTCATAGGAGTTGTGAGTAAGAAGATATCCCACTTTCTATCCAGATGATTCCAGATTAGCCTGTTCGGACATATGGCAATATCTTCATGATTCTTATCAAACCAGGATGAACCGCGATCTAAGAAGCTTTATTTTCAACCACTAATCAGTGGAGAATAACCAGGAAGTTGAATAAATATCATAAGTGTTGTGAGCAAGAAGATATCCCACCTTCTATCCAGATGATTCAAGATTAGCCTGTTCGGACATATGGCAATATCTTCATGATTATTATCAAACCAGGATGAACCAAGATCTAAGAAGCTTTATTTGGAACCACTAATCAGTGGAAAATAACCAGGAAGTTGAATAAATCTCATAAGTGTTGTGAGCAAGAAGATATCTCACCTTCTATCCAGATGATTATAGATTAGCCTGTTCGGACATATGCCATTATCTTCATCATGATTCTTATCAAACCAGGATGAACCACGATCTAAGAAGCTTTATTTAGAACCACTAATCAGTAGAGAATAACCAGGAAGTTGAATAAATCTCATAGGAGTTGTGAGTAAGAAGATATCCCAGTTTCTATCCAGATGATTCCCTATTAGCCTGTTCGAACATATGCCATTATCTTCATGATTCTTATCAAACCAGGATGAACCAAGATCTAAGAAGCTTTATTTGGAACCACTATTCAGAGGAGAATAACCAGGAAGTTAAATAAATCTCATAGGAGTTGTGAGTAAGAAGATATCCCACTTTCTATCCAGATGATTCCAGATTAGCCTGTTCGGACATATGGGAATATCTTCATGATTCTTATCAAACCAGGATGAACCACGATCTAAGAAGCTTTATTTGCAACCACTAATCAGTGGAGAATAACCAGGAAGTTGAATAAATTTCATAAGTGTTGTGAGCAAGAAGATATCCCACCTTCTATCCAGATGATTCCAGATTAGACTGTTCGAACATATGCCATTATCTTCATGATTCTTATCAAACCAGGATGAACCACGATCTAAGAAGCTTTACTTGGAACCAATATTCAGAGGAGAATAACCAGGAAGTTAAATAAATCTCATAGGAGTTATGGGTAAGAAGATATCCCACTTTCTATACAGATGATTCCAGATTAGCCTGTTCGGACATATGCCATTATCTTCATGATTCTTATCAAACCAGGATGAACCACGATCTAAGAAGCTTTATTTGGAACCACTAATCAGTGGAGAATAACCAGGAAGTTGAATAAATCTCATAGGAGTTGTAAGTAAGAAGATATCTCACTTTCTATCCAAATGATTCCAGATTAGCCTGTTCGGACATATGGCGATATCTTCATGATTCTTATCAAACCAGGATGAACCAATATGTAAGAAGCTTGATTGGGAACCACTAATCAGTGGATAATAACCAGGAAGTTGAATAAATCTCATAGGTGTTGTGAGTAAAAAGATATTTCACTTTATATCAAGATGATTCCAGATTAGCCTGTTCGGACATATGGCAATATCTTCATGATTCTTATCAAACCAGAATGAAACACGATCTAAGAAGCTTTATTTGGAACCACTAATCAGTGGAGAATAACCAGGAAGTTGAATAAATCTCATAGGAGTTGTGAGTAAGAAGATATCCCAGTTTCTATCCAGATGATTCCAGATTAGCATGTTCGAACATATGCCATTATCTTAATGATTCTTATCAAACCAGGATGAACCACGATCTAAGAAGCTTTATTTGGAACCACTATTCAGAGGAGAATAACCAGGAAGTTAAATAAATCTCATAGGAGTTGTGAGTAAGAAGATATCCCACTTTCTATCCAAATGATTCCAGATTAGCCTGTTCGGACATATGTCAATATCTTCATGATTCTTATCAAACCAGGATGAACCACGATCTAAGAAGCTTTATTTTCAACCACTAATCAGTGGAGAATAACCAGGAAATTGAATAAATTTCTTAAGTGTAGTGAGCAAGAAGATATCCCACCTTCTATCCAGATGATTCCAGATTAGCCTGTTCGGACATATGCCATTATCTTCATGATTCTTATCAAACCAGGATGAACCACGATCTAAGAAGCTTTATTTAGAAACACTAATAAGTGTAGAATAACCATGAAGTTGAATAAATCTCATAAGTGTTGTGAGCAAGAAGATATCCCACCTTCTATCCAGATGATTCCAGATTAGCCTGTTCGGACATATGCCATAATCTTCATGATTCTTATCAAACCAGGATGAACAACGATCTAAGAAGCTTTATTTGCAACCATTAATCAGTGGAGAATAACCAGGAAGTTGAATAAATTTCATAAGTGTTGTGAGCAAGAAGATATCCCACCTTCTATCCAGATGATTCCAGATTAGCCTGTTCGGACATATGCCATAATCTTCATGATTCTTATCAAACCAGGATGAACCTTGATCTAAGAAGCTTTGTTTGGAACCACTAATCAGTGGAGAATAACCAGTAAGTTGAATAAATATCATTAGTGATGTGAGTAAGAAGATATCCCACCTTCTATCCAGATGATTCCAGATTAGCCTGTTCGGACATATGGCAATATCTTCATGATTATTATCAAACCAGGATGAACCACGATCTAAGAAGCTTTATTTGGAACCATTAATCAGTGGAGAATAACCAAGAAGTTGAATAAATCTCATAAGTGTTGTGAGCAAGAAGATATCTCACCTTCTATCCAGATGATTCCAGATTAGCCTGTTCGGACATATGCCATTATCTTCATCATGATTCTTATCAAACCAGGATGAACCACGATCTAAGAAGCTTTATTTAGAACCACTAATCAGTAGAGAATAACCAGGAAGTTTAATAAATCTCATTGGAGTTGTGAGTAAGAAGATATCCTAGTTTGATGATTCCAGATTAGTCTGTTCGAACATATGCCATTATCTTCATGATTCTTATCAAACCAGGATGAACCAAGATCTAAGAAGCTTTATTTGGAACCAATATTCAGAGGAGAATAACCAGGAAGTTAAATAAATCTCATAGGAGTTGTGAGTAAGAAGATATCCCACTTTCTATCCAGATGATTCCAGATTAGCCTGTTCGGACATATGGCAATATCTTCATGATTCTTATCAAACCAGGATGAACCACGATCTAAGAAGCTTTATTTGCAACCACTAATCAGTGTAGAATAACCAGGAAGTTGAATAAATTTCATAAGTGTTGTGAGCAAGAAGATATCCCACCTTCTATCCAGATGATTCCAGATTAGACTGTTCGAACATATGCCATTATCTTCATGATTCTTATCAAACCAGGATGGACCACGATCTAAGAAGCTTTATTTGGAACCACTATTCAGAGGATAATAACCAGGAAGTTAAATAAATCTCATAGGAGTTATGGGTAAGAAGATATCCCACTTTCTATACAGATGATTCCAGATTAGCCTGTTCGGACATATGCCATTATCTTCATGATTCTTATCAAACCATGATGAACCAAGATCTAATAAGCTTTATTTGGAACCACTAATCAGTGGAGAATAACCAGGAAGTTGAATAAATCTCATAGGAGTTGTAAGTAAGAAGATATCTCACTTTCTATCCAAATGACTCCAGATTAGCATGATCTGACATATGGCGATATCTTCATGATTCTTATCAAACCAGGATGAACCACGATCTAAGAAGCTTTATTTGGAACCACTAATCAGTGGAGAATAACCAGGAAGTTGAATAAATCTCATAGGAGTTGTGAGTAAGAAGATATCCCAGTTTCTATCCAGATGATTCCAGATTAGCCTGTTCGAACATATGCCATTATCTTAATGATTTTTATCAAACCAGGATGAACCACGATCTAAGAAGCTTTATTTGGAACCACTATTCAGAGGAGAATAACCAGGAAGTTGAATAAATCTCATAGCAGTTGTGATTAAGAAGACATCCGACTTTCTATCCAGATGATTCCAGATTAACCTGTTCGGACATATGGCAATATCTTCATGATTCTTATCAAACCAGGATGAACCAATATGTAAGAAGCTTGATTGGGATCCACTAATCAGTGGAGAATAACCAGGAAGTTGAATAAATCTCATAGGAGTTGTGAGTAAGAAGATATCCCACTTTCTATCCAGATGATTCCAGATTAGCTTGTTCGGACATATGCCATTATCTTCATGATTCTTATCAAACCAGGATGAACCACAATCTAAGAAGCTTTATTTGGAACCACTATTCAGTGTAGAATAACCAGGAAGTTGAATAAATCTCATAAGTGTTGTGAGCAAGAAGATATCCCACCTTCTATCCAGATGATTCCAGATTAGCCTGTTCGGACATATGCCATTATCTTCATGATTCTTATAAAACCAGGATGAACCACGATCTAAGAAACTTTATTTGGAACCACTATTAGTGTAGAATAACCAGGAAGTTGAATAAATCTCATAAGTGTTGTGAGCAAGAAGATATCCCACCTTCTATCCAGATGATTCCAGATTAGCCTGTTCGGACATATGGCAATATCTTCATGATTATTATCAAACCAGGATGAACCACGATCTAAGAAGCTTTATTTGGAACCATTAATCAGTGAAGAATAACCAAGAAGTTGAATAAATCTCATAAGTGTTGTGAGCAAGAAGATATCTCACCTTCTATCCAGATGATTCCAGATTAGCCTGTTCGGACATATGCCATTATCTTCATCATGATTCTTATCAAACCAGGATGAACCACGATCTAAGAAGCTTTATTTAGAACCACTAATCAGTAGAGAATAACCAGGAAGTTGAATAAATCTCATTGGAGTTGTGAGTAAGAAGATATCCCAGTTTGATGATTCCAGATTAGTCTGTTCGAACATATGCCATTATCTTCATGATTCTTATCAAACCAGGATGAACCAAGATCTAAGAAGCTTTATTTGGAACCAATATTCAGAGGAGAATAACCAGGAAGTTAAATAAATCTCATAGGAGTTGTGAGTAAGAAGATATCCCACTTTCTATCCAGATGATTCCAGATTAGCCTGTTCGGACATATGGCAATATCTTCATGATTCTTATCAAACCAGGATGAACCACGATCTAAGAAGCTTTATTTGAAACCACTAATCAGTGTAGAATAACCAGGAAGTTGAATAAATTTCATAAGTGTTGTGAGCAAGAAGATATCCCACCTTCTATCCAGATGATTCCAGATTAGACTGTTCGAACATATGCCATTATCTTCATGATTCTTATCAAACCAGGATGGACCACGATCTAAGAAGCTTTATTTGGAACCACTATTCAGAGGAGAATAACCAGGAAATTAAATAAATCTCATACGAGTTATGGGTAAGAAGATATCCCACTTTCTATACAGATGATTCCAGATTAGCCTGTTCGGACATATGCCATTATCTTCATGATTCTTATCAAACCAGGATGAACCACGATCTAAGAAGCTTTATTTGGAACCACTAATCAGTGGAGAATAACCAGGAAGTTGAATAAATCTCATAGGAGTTGTAAGTAAGAAGATATCTCACTTTCTATCCAAATGACTCCAGATTAGCATGATCTGACATATGGCGATATCTTCATGATTCTTATCAAACCAGGATGAACCACGATCTAAGAAGCTTTATTTGGAACCACTAATCAGTGGAGAATAACCAGGAGGTTGAATAAATCTCATAGGAGTTGTGAGTAAGAAGATATCTCAGTTTCTATCCAGATGATTCCAGATTAGCCTGTTCGAACATATGCCATTATCTTAATGATTTTTATCAAACCAGGATGAACCACGATCTAAGAAGCTTTATTTGGAACCACTATTCAGAGGAGAATAACCAGGAAGTTGAATAAATCTCATAGGAGTTGTGATTAAGAAGACATCCGACTTTCTATCCAGATGATTCCAGATTAACCTGTTCGGACATATGGCAATATCTTCATGATTCTTATCAAACTAGGATGAACCAATATGTAAGAAGCTTGATTGGGATCCACTAATCAGTGGAGAATAACCAGGAAGTTGAATAAATCTCATAGGAGTTGTGAGTAAGAAGATATCCCACTTTCTATCCAGATGATTCCAGATTAGCCTGTTCGGACATATGGCAATATCTTCATGATTATTATCAAACCAGGATGAACTACGATCTAAGAAGCTTTATTTGGAACCACTAATCAGTGGAGAATAACCAGGAAGTTGAATAAATCTCATAAGTGTTGTGAGCAAGAAGATATCCCACCTTCTATCCAGATGATTCCAGATTAGCCTGTTCGGACATATGCCATTATCTTCATCATGATTCTTATCAAACCAGGATGAACCACGATCTAAGAAGCTTTATTTAGAACCACTAATCAGTAGAGAATAACCAGGAAGTTGAATAAATCTCATAGGAGTTGTGAGTAAGAAGATATCCCACTTTCTATCCAGATGATTCCAGATTAGCCTGTTCGAACATATGCAATTATCTTAATGATTCTTATCAAACCAGGATGAACCACGATCTAAGAAGCTTTATTTGGAACCACTATTCAGAGGAGAATAACCAGGAAGTTAAATAAATCTCATAGGAGTTGTGAGTAAGAAGATATCCCACTTTCTATCCAGATGATTCCAGATTAGCCTGTTCGGACATATGGCAATATCTTCATGATTCTTATCAAACCAGGATGAACCACGATCTAAGAAGCTTTATTTTCAACCACTAATCAGTGGAGAATAACCAGGAAGTTGAATAAATCTCATAAGTGTTGTGAGCAAGAAGATATCCCACCTTCTATCCAGATGATTCCAGATTAGCCTGTTCGGATATATGCCAATATCTTCATGATTATTATCAAACCAGGATGAACCACGATCTAAGAAGCTTTATTTGGAACCACTAATCAGTGGAGAATAACCAGGAAGTTGAATAAATATCATAAGTGTTGTGAGCAAGAAGATATCTCACCTTCTATCCAGATGATTCCAGATTAGCCTGTTCGGACATATGCCATTATCTTCATCATGATTCTTATCAAACCAGGATGAACCACGATCTAAGAAGATTTATTTAGAACCACTAATCAGTAGAGAATAACCAGGAAGTTGAATAAATCTCATTGGAGTTGTGAGTAAGAAGATATCCCAGTTTGATGATTCCAGATTAGTCTGTTCGAACATATGCCATTATCTTCATGATTCTTATCAAACCAGGATGAACCAAGATCTAAGAAGCTTTATTTGGAACCACTAATCAGTGGAGAATAACCAGGAAGTTGAATAAATTTCATAAGTGTTGTGAGCAAGAAGATATCCCACCTTCTATCCAGATGATTCCAGATTAGACTGTTCGAACATATGCCATTATCTTCATGATTCTTATCAAACCAGGATGGAACACGATCTAAGAAGCTTTATTTGGAACCACTATTCAGAGGAGAATAACCAGGAAGTTAAATAAATCTCATAGGAGTTATGGGTAAGAAGATATCCCACTTTCTATACAGATGATTCCAGATTAGCCTGTTCGGACATATGCCATTATCTTCATGATTCTTATCAAACCAGGATGAACCAAGATCTAATAAGCTTTATTTGGAACCACTAATCAGTGGAGAATAACCAGGAAGTTGAATAAATCTCATAGGAGTTGTAAGTAAGAAGATATCTCACTTTCTATCCAAATGATTCCAGATTAGCTTGTTCTGACATATGGCGATATCTTCATGATTCTTATCAAACCAGGATGAACCACGATCTAAGAAGCTTTATTTGGAACCACTAATCAGTGGAGAATAACCAGGAAGTTGAATAAATCTCATAGGAGTTGTGAGTAAGAAGATATCCCAGTTTCTATCCAGATGATTCCAGATTAGCCTGTTCGAACATATGCCATTATCTTAATGATTTTTATCAAACCAGGATGAACCACGATCTAAGAAGCTTTATTTGGAACCACTATTCAGAGGAGAATAACCAGGAAGTTAAATAAATCTCATAGGAGTTGTGAGTAAGAAGATATCCCACTTTCTATCCAGATGATTCCAGATTAGCCTGTTCGGACATATGGCAATATCTTCATGATTCTTATCAAACCAGGATGAACCGCGATCTAAGAAGCTTTATTTTCAACCACTAATCAGTGGAGAATAACCAGGAAGTTGAATAAATATCATAAGTGTTGTGAGCAAGAAGATATCCCACCTTCTATCCAGATGATTCAAGATTAGCCTGTTCGGACATATGGCAATATCTTCATGATTATTATCAAACCAGGATGAACCACGATCTAAGAAGCTTTATTTGGAACCACTAATCAGTGGAAAATAACCAGGAAGTTGAATAAATCTCATAAGTGTTGTGAGCAAGAAGATATCTCACCTTCTATCCAGATGATTATAGATTAGCCTGTTCGGACATATGCCATTATCTTCATCATGATTCTTATCAAACCAGGATGAACCACGATCTAAGAAGCTTTATTTAGAACCACTAATCAGTAGAGAATAACCAGGAAGTTGAATAAATCTCATAGGAGTTGTGAGTAAGAAGATATCCCAGTTTCTATCCAGATGATTCCTGATTAGCCTGTTCGAACATATGCCATTATCTTCATGATTCTTATCAAACCAGGATGAACCAAGATCTAAGAAGCTTTATTTGGAACCACTATTCAGAGGAGAATAACCAGGAAGTTAAATAAATCTCATAGGAGTTGTGAGTAAGAAGATATCCCACTTTCTATCCAGATGATTCCAGATTAGCCTGTTCGGACATATGGGAATATCTTCATGATTCTTATCAAACCAGGATGAACCACGATCTAAGAAGCTTTATTTGCAACCACTAATAAGTGGAGAATAACCAGGAAGTTGAATAAATTTCATAAGTGTTGTGAGCAAGAAGATATCCCACCTTCTATCCAGATGATTCCAGATTAGACTGTTCGAACATATGCAATTATCTTCATGATTCTTATCAAACCAGGATGAACCACGATCTAAGAAGCTTTACTTGGAACCAATATTCAGAGGAGAATAACCAGGAAGTTAAATAAATCTCATAGGAGTTATGGGTAAGAAGATATCCCACTTTCTATACAGATGATTCCAGATTAGCCTGTTCGGACATATGCCATTATCTTCATGATTCTTATCAAACCAGGATGAACCACGATCTAAGAAGCTTTATTTGGAACCACTAATCAGTGGAGAATAACCAGGAAGTTGAATAAATCTCATAGGAGTTGTAAGTAAGAAGATATCTCACTTTCTATCCAAATGATTCCAGATTAGCCTGTTCGGACATATGGCTATATCTTCATGATTCTTATCAAACCAGGATGAACCAATATGTAAGAAGCTTGATTGGGAACCACTAATCAGTGGATAATAACCAGGAAGTTGAATAAATCTCATAGGAGTTGTGAGTAAGAAGATATTTCACTTTATATCAAGATGATTCCAGATTAGCCTGTTCGGACATATGGCAATATCTTCATGATTCTTATCAAACCAGAATGAAACACGATCTAAGAAGCTTTATTTGGAACCACTAATCAGTGGAGAATAACCAGGAAGTTGAATAAATCTCATAGGAGTTGTGATTAAGAAGATATCCCACTTTCTATCCAGATGATTCCAGATTAACATGTTCGGACATACGGCAATATCTTCATGATTCTTATCAAACCAGGATGAACCAATATGTAAGAAGCTTGATTGGGATCCACTAATCAGTGGAGAATAACCAGGAAGTTGAATAAATCTCATAGGAGTTGTGAGTAAGAAGATATCCCACTTTCTATCCAGATTTTTCCAGATTATCCTGTTCGGACATATGGCAATATCTTCATGATTCTTATCAAACCAGGATGAACCACGTTCTAAGAAGCTTTATTTGGAACCACTATTCAGTGGAGAATAACCAGGAAGTTGAATAAATCTCATAGGAGTTGTGAGTAAGAAGATATCCCACTTTCTATCCAGATGATTCAAGATTAGCCTGTTCAGACATATGGCAATAGCTTCATGATTCTTATCAAACCAGGATGAACCACGATCTAAGAAGCTTTATTTGGAACCACTAATCAGTGGAGAATAACCAGGAAGTTGAATAAATCTCATAAGTGTTGTGAGCAAGAAGATATCCCACCTTCTATCCAGATGATTCCAGATTAGCGTGTTCGGACATATGCCATTATCTTCATGATTCTTATCAAACCAGGATGAACCACGATATAAGAAGCTTTATTTAGAACCACTAATCAGTGGAGAATAACCAGGAATTTGAATAAATCTCATAGGAGTTGTGAGTAAGAAGATATCCCAGTTTCTATCCAGATGATTCCAGATTAGCCTGTTCGAACATATGCCATTATCTTCATGATTCTTATCAAACCAGGATGAACCACGATCTAAGAAGATTTATTTGAAACTACTATTCAGAGGAGAATAACCAGGAAGTTAAGTAAATCTCATAGGAGTTGTGAGTAAGAAGATATACCACTTTATATCCAGATGATTCCAGATTAGCCTGTTCGGACATATGACAATATCTTCATGATTATCAAACCAGGATGAACCACAATCTAAGAAGCTTTATTTGCAACCACTAATCAGTGGTGAATAACCAGGAAGTTGAATAAATTTCATAAGTGTTGTGAGCAAGAATATATCCCACCTTCTATCCAGATGATTCCAGATTAGACTGTTCAAACATATGCCATTATCTTCATGATTCTTATCAAACCAGGATGAACCACGATCTAAAAAGCTTTATTTGGAACCACTATTCAGAGGAGAATAACCAGGAAGTTAAATAAATCTCATAGGAGTTGTGAGTAAGAAGATATCCCACTTTCTATCCAGATGATTCCAGATTAGCCTATTCGGACATATGGCAATATCTTCATGATTCTTATGAAACCAGGATGAACCAATATGTAAGAAGCTTGATTGGGATCCACTAATCAGTGGAGAATAACAAGGAAGTTGAATAAATCTCATAGCAGTTGTGAGTAAGAAGATATCCACTTTCTATCCAGATGATTCCAGATTAGCCTGTTCGGACATATGCCATTATCTTCATGATTCTTATCAAACCAGGATGAACCACGATCTAAGAAGCTTTATTTGGAACCGCTAATCAGTGGAGAATAACCAGGAAGTTGAATAAATCTCATAGGAGTTGTAAGTAAAAAGATATCCCACTTTCTATCCAAATGATTCCGGATTAGTCTAATCGGACATATGGCAATATCTTCATGATTCTTATGAAACCAGGATGAACCAATATGTAAGAAGCTTGATTGGGAACCATTAATCAGTGGAGAATAACCAGGAAGTTGAATAAATATCATAGGAGTTGTGAGTAAGAAGATATCCCACTTTCTATCCAAATGATTCCAGATTAGCCTGTTCGGACATATGGCAATATCTTCATGATTCTTATCAAACAAGGATGAACCAATATGTAAGAAGCTTGATTGGGAACCACTAATCAGTGGAGAATAACCAGGAAGTTGAATAAATCTCATAGGAGTTGTGAGTAAGAAGATATTCCACTTTCTATCCAGATGATTCCAGATTAGCCTGTACGGACATATGGCAATATCTTCATAATTCTTATCAAACCATAATGAACCACAATCTAAGATTCCAAATTAGCCTGTTCGGACATATGGCAATATCTTCATGATTCTTATCAAACAAGGATGAACCAATATGTAAAAGCTTGATTGGGAACCACTAATCAGTGGAGAATAACCAGGAAGTTGAATAAATCTCATTGGAGTTGTGAGTAAGAAGATATTCCAATTTCTATCCAGATGATTCCAGATTAGCCTGTTCGGACATATGGCAATATCTTCATGATTCTTATCAAACCATAATGAACCACGATCTAAGATTCCAGATTAGCCTGTTCGGACATTTGGCAATATCTTCATGATTCTTATCAAACAAGGATGAACCAATATGTAAGAAGCTTGATTGGGAACCACTAATCAGTGGAGAATAACCAGGAAGTTGAATAAATCTCATAGGAGTTGTGAGTAAGAAGATATTCCACTTTCTATCCAGATGATTCCAGATGAGCCTGTTCGGAGATATGGCAATATCTTCATGATTCTTATCAAACCATAATGAACCACGATCTAAGAAGCTTTATTTGGAACCACTAATCAGTGGAGAATAACCAGGAAGTTGAATAAATCTCATAGGAGTTGTGATTAAGAAGATATCCCACTTTCTATCCAGATGATTCCAGATTAGCCTGTTCGGACATCTGCCATTATCTTCATCATTCTTATCAAACTAGGATGAACCACGATCTAAGAATCTTTATTTGGAACCACTAATCAGTGGAGAATAAACAGGAAGTTGAATAAATCTCATAGGAGTTGTGAGTAAGAAAATATCCCACTTTCTATCCAGATGATTCCAGATTAGCCAGTTCGGACATATGGCAATATCTTCATGATTCTTATCCAACCAGGATAAACCAATATGTAAGAAGCTTGATTGAGAACCACTAATCAATAGATAATAACCAGGAAGTTGAATAAATCTCATAGGAGTTGTGAGTAAGAAGATATCCCACTTTCTATCCAGATTTTTTCAGATTAGCTTGTTCGGACATATGCCATTATCTTTATGATTCTTATCAAACCATGATGAACCACGATCTAAGAAGCTTTATTTGGAACCACTATTCAGTGGAGAATAACCAGGAAGTTGAATAAATCTCATAGGAGTTGTGAGTAAGAAGATATCCCACTTTCTATCCAGATGATTCAAGATTAGCCTGTTCGGACAAATGGCAATAGCTTCATGATTCTTATCAAACCAGGATGAACCACGATCTAAGAAGCTTTGTTTGGAACCACTAATCAGTGGAGAATAACCAGGAAGTTGAATAAATCTCATAAGTGTTGTGAGCAAGAAGATATCCCACCTTCTATCCAGATGATTCCAGATTAGCATGTTCGGACATATGCCATTATCTTCATGATTCTTATCAAACCAGGATGAACCACGATATAAGAAGCTTTATTTAGAACGCCTAATCAGTGGAGAATAACCAGGAAGTTGAATAAATCTCATAGGAGTTGTGAGTAAGAAGATATCCCACTTTCTATCCAGATGATTCCAGATTAGCCTGTTCGGACATTAGCCTGTTCGCACATATGGCAATATCTTCATGATTATTATCAAACCAGGATGAACCACGATCTAAGAAGCTTTATTTGGAACCACTAATCAGTGCAGAATAACCAGGAAGTTGAATAAACCTCATAAGTGTTGTGAGCAAGAAGATATCCCACCTTCTATCCAGATGATTCCAGATTAGCCTGTTCGGACATATGCCATTATCTTCATGATTATTATCAAACCAGGATGAACCACGATCTAAGAAACTTTATTTGGAACCACTAATCAGTGGAGAATAACCAGGAATTTGAATAAATCTCATAGGAGTTGTGAGTAAGAAGATATCTCAGTTTCTATCCAGATGATTCCAGATTAGCATGTTCGAACATATGCCCTTATCTTCATGATTCTTATCAAACCAGGATGAACCACGATCTAAGAAGATTTATTTAAAACTACTATTCAGAGGAGAATAACCAGGAAGTTAAATAAATCTCATAGGAGTTGTGAGTAAGAAGATATCCCACTTTCTATCCAGATGATTCTAGATTAGCATGTTCGGACATATGGCAATATCTTCATGATTCTTATCAAACCAGGATGAACCACGATCTAAGAAGCTTTATTTGCAACCACTAATCAGTGGAGAATAACCAGGAAGTTGAATAAATTTCATTGGTGTTGTGAGCAAGAAGATATCCCACCTTCTATCCAGATGATTCCAGATTAGACTGTTCAAACATATCCCATTATCTTCATGATTCTTATCAAACCATGATGAACCACGATCTAAGAAGCTTTATTTGGAACCACTATTCAGAGGAGAATAACCAGGAAGTTAAATAAATCTCATAGGAGTTGTGAGTAAGAAGATATCCCACTTTCTATCCAGATGATTCCAGATTAGCCTATTCAGACATATGGCAATATCTTCATGATTCTTATGAAACCAGGATGAACCAATATGTAAGAAGCTTGATTGGGATCCACTAATCAGTGGAGAATAACAAGGAAGTTGAATAAATCTCATAGGAGTTGTGAGTAAGAAGATATCCCACTTTCTATCCAGATGATTCCAGATTAGCCTGTTCGGACATATTCCATTATCTTCATGATTCTTATCAAACCAGGATGAACCACGATCTAAGAAGCTTTATTTGGAACCACTAATCAGTGGAGAATAACCAGGAAGTTGAATAAATCTCATAGGAGTTGTGAGTAAGAAGATATCCCACTTTCTATCCAAATGATTCCAGATTAGTCTGTTCGGACATATGGCAATATCTTCATGATTCTTATCAAACCAGGATGAACCAATATGTAAGAAGCTTGATTGGGAACCACTAATCAGTGGAGAATAACCAGGAAGTTGAATAAATCTCATAGGAGTTGTGAGTAAGAAGATATCCCACTTTCTATCCAAATGATTCCAGATTAGCATGTTCGGACATATGGCAATATCATCATGATTCTTATCAAACAAGGATGAACCAATATGTAAGAAGCTTGATTGGGAACAACTAATCAGTGGAGAATAACCAGGAAGTTGAATAAATCTCATAGGAGTTGTGAGTAAGAAGATATTCCACTTTCTATCCAGATGATTCCAGATTAGCATGTTCGGACATATGGCAATATCTTCATGATTCTTATCAAACCAGAATGAACCACGATCTAAGAAGCTTTTTTGGAACTACTAATCAGTGGAGAATAACCAGGAAGTTGAATAAATCTCATAGGAGTTGTGATTAAGAAGTTATTCCACTTTCTATCCAGATGATTCCAGATTAGCATGTTCGGACATCTGCCATTATCTTCATGATTCTTATCAAACTAGGATGAACCACGATCTAAGAATCTTTATTTGGAACCACTAATCAGTGGAGAATAAACAGGAAGTTGAATAAATCTCATAGGAGTTGTGAGTAAGAAGATATCCCACTTTCTATCCAGATGATTCCAGATTAGCCTGTTCGGACATATGGCAATATCTTCATGATTCTTATCCAACCAGGATTAACCAATATGTAAGAAGCTTGATTGGGAACCACTAATCAATGGATAATACCAGGAAGTTGAATAAATCTCATAGGAGTTGTGAGTAAGAAGATATCCCACTTTCTATCTAGATGATTCCAGATTAGCATGTTCGGACATATGCCATTATCTTCATGATTCTTATCAAACCAGGATGAACCACGATCTAAGAAGCTTTATTTGGAACCACTATTCAGTGGAGAATAACAAGGAAGTTGAATAAATCTCATAGGAGTTGTGAGTAAGAAGATATCTCAGTTTCTATCCAGATGATTCCAGATTAGCCTGTTCGAACATATGCCATTATCTTCATGATTCTTATCAAACCAGGATGAACCACGATCTAAGAAGATTTATTTGGAACTACTATTCAGAGGAGAATAACCAGGAAGTTAAATAAATCTCATAGGAGTTGTGAGTAAGAAGATATCCCACTTTCTATCCAGATGATTCCAGATTAGCCTTTTCGGACATATGGCAATATCGTCATGATTCTTATCAAACCAGGATGAACCACGATCTAAGAAGCTTTATTTGCAACCACTAATCAGTGGAGAATAACCAGGAAGTTGAATAAATTTCATAAGTGTTGTGAGCAAGAAGATATCCCACCTTCTATCCAGATGATTCCAGATTAGCCTATTCAGACATATGGCAATATCTTCATGATTCTTATGAAACCAGGATGAACCAATATGTAAGAAGCTTGATTGGGATTGGGATCCACTAATCAGTGGAGAATAACCAAGAAGTTGAATAAATCTCATAGGAGTTGTGAGTAAGAAGATATCCCACTTTCTATCCAGATGATTCCAGATTAGCCTGTTCGGACATATGCCATTATCTTCACTACAAAAAAAATCGGTATTAGTAGCACACGAAAAACGCTATCATAGAGTTTTCGTAGCGTTTTTGTAAATGCTCTGACAGCCGCAGCTATGGTAGACCCCCACCCCTATATAGCATTTTTCGTATGCTATAATAAATAGAGATATCATAGCGTCTAAGTTTTGCTATTTTAAAAGATTATAATAGCATCATCATTTTGCTATTATATGACTTTCTATGGTGTTTTTCATTTGCCATGATTTAGTTTATATTGACATAGATATAACGCTATAATTAAAATAAAATAACTAAAAATAATTAAATTAATTTATTAAAATTTAATTAATTACAATTAATAAAAATAAAAATAAACAAAAATAAAATGGCAAGTTAATTCGTAAATAAAAATTAAATTTTAGTTATTGATTAAAATCAGTATACAAAAATTAGAGAACACATTAAACCAAAAACTAGTTACAAACATTAAACCAAACCATAATTAACCTATTGTTTAAAGATAAACCTGGTTTAGAAATCTAAAAAACTAAACCGGTTTAACATTAAAAAAAAATTAACCCTATCTCAGCACCAAACTCTTCGCCGCCGTCAACCAACTCCATCAATCTGTGCTCTTCCACCACTATCGAAACTTCTTGTCTGTCTCTCTTCCCTTGCCTCTGAACCAACTCCATCTCCTCTTTTTATCTTGCTCGACTCAAACTCCATCTACATCCCTGTCACAAACTGCAGGTCAGAAAAACAAAATTAAGAAAAAGTTACATGATTGGACGAAATTGAGATTAACATCTCAGCAGGAAGAACGCAAGTATTATACCTTTCCTTAAACTCTAGGTTTTACGGATCTACAGAAGTAGAGACACCAAAACAGTCGTCGTCTTCCTGTCTCAACCCGCGGTCTCTTCCTGAAAACTAGTTTTTATACACAAAACCGAAAAAAGATTCGAACTTTCACGGCAAATCATTTACAAAAAAAACAGAGACGAAATCAGGATCGAGAGAGAGAGAGGTGACGAGTTTCTGACTGAAAGAAGGTGGAGGTGGAGATTAGGTGACGACAGAGAGAAGTTACCAGTGGTGGTAAATAAGATCCAATCATTAGCTCAATGGAGAAGAAGAAATAAGATAATTGATTCGAAAATCAAACCAAACTGCTCTAAGAACAAATTAGACAAAGTTGAAAAAGAGTAATAAGATTAACAACAAAAAAAACGTGGAGAGGAAACAAAAGAAGAGAAGCGACAATTAGATCTGTGAAGAGAGAAGGAAGTGTAGATTGAGCGTTGAATTGTGTGAGGTCACACTGTGACAATCAGAAACAAACAAAAAATAATCTGGACCATTGATTAAATTGTGATCAATGGTCTATAATTGTGATCCTCAGCATTATTGTCTCGACCAATAGAAAGAAAGGACGAGGATAGATGGGGAGATTGATTTTGGGCCTTTGATTTAAATAAATCAATGGCTAAAAACACAGTAGAAATTACTTTTATTTGATTATAGTTATTATAAATAACTATAGAAACTTTAACTAATTTGACAAAAAAAATTGATATCATAATTTAAAATTTAAAATCTGATTTTTGTATTTAAATTTTGAAGTTGTGTAATTGGCTAAAATATTAAAAATTAAGACTGAATGTTTTATGATATAGGTTTTATATTAGGTATGTGATTTAGGGTTTAGGGTTAAAATTTATAATGAAGTATATGGTCTGAGTTTTAGAATATACATGGAATTTAAGTTTGAATTCATATTATAAGTTTGAAAGTATTAGATTTATGACTTTATATGTAATGTTTAAGTTTAGGGTTTAGGGTATTATGTTTAGGGTATAGATTTAGGATTTAGTGTTTGAGGTTTATAATTTAAATTTGAGATTATATTTTTAAATGAATTGAATTTAAATTTAAGATTGAAGTTATTGTACGAAAGTATTGATTTTTAAAGTATATGTTTTGGGTATAAATCATGTTTAGGGTTTAGGGTTTTGCTTAGAAAAATACAATTTTTTATATAAAACGAATTTTTTTTTAAATTCTAGAAATTAAGATTTCGATTTGATGTTTGTTAAATTTTTAAAATTTAGATTTGAAGTTTACATTTAGTGGATGTATGGTTTATGCTTGAAGTTAAGGTTTAGGGTATAGAATTTGATGGAGGATTTAAGGTTTTATGTTTAGAAATTATTGATTAATACTAAAACTTAAAATATTGAGTTTTATTTTAAGATTTCAAATATATGACTTTGTATAATTTTGGGGTTTAGGGTATTGGATATAGGGTGTTTGAGGTTTAGAATTTAAATTTAACATTCTTTTATTTCTTCATTCGTTTACTTCTTCATTTAACTTATAAAAATATCATCACTTTTAAGATTGTTCTGATCCTTTTCCATGAACTGAGCTCAAATATAATCAGTTACAATTCTTTATAATCAAAAGCATATAGATGACAAAAATGTTTGAAACATGTTTAGGGTTTTGTTTTTTTTTAAATCACAAAATACAAATAAAGAAATATATTTATATAAAATCTGAATGTGCTTACAAAATTATAACTGGTTCTAATATTTGTTTACAAAACTATATTTGGTTTTAACATTTCATCTACTTCTTCATTTTACATTTGCCTTAAACAAAAGTTCATCACTTTTAATCTTGGTTTGATCCAAATCCATGAACTGAGCTCAAATTACATTCAATAAATTTACAAAAAACATATATTTTAAATAGAATCTTTTCAAGTCTTACATTCAAGTCTTATACTATCAACATAACTCTTGCCAAGTCTAAATATTTCCAAGTCTTAATATCTTGTCTGGGTAAGTCATCGACTTACTAACTTAAGAGAAATGGAAAAAGCTGTCTGCACTTGAATTCATCAGTAGTAGATACAAGTATCAAAACCCATAAGTCAAATGCTAAGCGAAGAACCCATTTGGTCTTAAAGACATACTCAAGTCGCCATTTTTAAGTTGCTGAGGTCTTGGTTGATAGGTCCAAAAATGGCACATTTATCCATAGTTGAAGCCGCCACTAGAAGTCAAAACACAACAAAAACATAGCAAAGACAAAAACTTTAGTCAAGTGTTCTCCATGACCAAAACAGACAAGAAACAGAGTAAATACATAAACTATAACCAAGTAAAGACTTAAAATTGTAACATAAATCATAGAGATGGAAACAAAAAGAAGGCAAAAAGAAAAACTTTAGCCAAGAACCAAGCAACATCAGCAAAGGTTCTTACAATGGACGCAAAAGTTGCAGGAAGCAATGTGATATCAGTTCAAAGTGCAACTAAAACATGCCAAGGAGCTATGCAAATCTACTAATGAGTCCTCCTCCAACAAACAACATAAGAAGCAAAGAAACTACTAAGGTAGCTACCCTTACGACTCTGAGTTGGAACCGAGGTAACAACTCAAAGAATCCAGAGGGAGTGCTGAGAAGTGATTACTTGAGTAAGACCTGCAAATGAAAGAATGAAAGTTAGTAAGAAGAAGAAGAGCAAAAAGGCAAGAAGAGGAAGCAAGGTGATAATCAAAAGAAAAAGAAGAAGTTTCATGTCAACATTACCAAAGCTATAAATGAAGACGCACGTGGACCAGACCGTAACAACTCGTTAGCAAAGTTAAGGTATTAACAAACCTGCAAAAGAGGCAAATCACAACAACACCCCCAAAGCTCGTAAACCAGCATTGAACCTGTAGCGCCAACATCGACATCACCGGTTACAAGAGGGAGATCAGGCTTCTTCCCTGAAGCTCGTAACCCAGCATACATACCAGCAGTGTTAAACCCTTTAGCAGCTGTGACTTCACCCCCTATCTAAACAACAAGAACAAAAGATTCAACCTTTCGAACTTTGAAGAGATGAGAAGATCGTAATTACATATGCAAACTAAAAACCTGTTTCCACGAACCTTCAGGTAGAGAAATTGGAGCCGCTGATATGTTACCAGACGCCTCTTCCACGGTGGTTGCGACAAAGCTCTGAGACATGAAAAAAAAAACTCGAAAGTGTCAAAATTTTCTTGTTTATTGGCGACCAATCACACACTGAGGGTAAAGGGCTGACCTTTGGCGTGAAGAAATGGGGAAGCTTGAGAAAGGATGAGAGTGAGTGTTGGCAGTGAGGAGAGCATCGCAGCAGCGGCGAGGCGGAAATCTCCAGTTGCAACACCATAGCACTGGGGTTTCAATCAATCTAAGCAAAGTGGAAGCTGAGGAGTATTAGTTGTCCCACATCGGACACATATGTGATCCTTGGGCAATATATATGTGTATGGGCAATCCTCCACTCTTGAGCTAGCTTTTGGGTGTGAGTTAGGCCCATCACTAATATGGTATCAGAGCCAGGTTAAGCCCAGCAGATGATTTCCCATATAAATAGTTGTCTACCTATGTAGCCTATAAAAATGGCCCATCTTGCTGTGGTATGTCCGAGATGTTGGGCTTGGGCTGTTTCCGTTGGACCGTTTCCCACCCACATCTCGAGAGGGGCTATTAGTTGTCCCACATCGGACACATATGTGATCCTTGGGCAATATATATGTGTATGGGCAATCCTCCACTCTTGAGCTAGCTTTTGGGTGTGAGTTAGGCCCATCACTAATAAGGAGGAAAAGGAAACGACTTTCTCTTGTCGAAGTTGAAGAAAGAAACCCAGATTAGAGAAATAAGTTAAACAATGGAAGAAAAGGAAGATGGAGAGAATGGGGTTTTTTTTTTTGTCAACAGAATGAGGTTTTTTCTATGAATTAGAATGAATGATTTTTTTTTCTGTGTTACAAAAATTTTCTTTCTTTGTAAAGAGGAAATGAAAATTCTGTGTATAGGTGACAAAAAACTAAAATTTTGGCTAAGTGTTTTGCCTCCAAAATGAATTTCCCGCTATATTAGTGATTTTTGGGCTTTATTTAGTGAAAATATTTAGTAGTGCGAATTTAATGCTACAATAGAGTTGGAATCCGAATTTTCACATTTTTAGTAGCAGTTACCGAATTCGTGCTACCGCGAACTGCTACTAATACTCATATATCTTGTAGTGCTTCATGATTCTTATCAAACCAGGATGAACAACGATCTAAGAATCTTTATTTGGAACCACTAATCAGTGGAGAATAACAAGGAAGTTGAATAAATCTCATAGGAATTGTGAGTAAGAAGATATCCCACTTTCTATCCAAATGATTCTAGATTAGCCTGTTCGGACCTATGGCAATATCTTCATGATTCTTATCAAACCAGGATGAACCAATATGTAAGAAGCTTGATTGGGAACCACTAATCAGTGGAGAATAACCAGGAAGTTGAATAAATCTCATAGGAGTTGTGAGTAAGAAGATATCCCACTTTCTATCCAAATGATTCCAGATTAGCCTGTTCGGACATATGGCAATATCTTCATGATTCTTATCAAACAAGGATGAACCAATATGTAAGAAGCTTGATTGGGAACCACTAATTAGTGGAGAATAACCAGGAGGTTGAATAAATCTCATAGGAGTTGTGAGTAAGAAGATATCCCACTTTCTATCCAGATGATTCCAGATTAGCCTGTTCGGACATATGGCAATATCTTCATAATTCTTATCAAACCAGGATGAACCACAATCTAAGAAGCTTTATTTGGAACCACTAATCAGTGGAGAATAACCAGGAAGTTGAATAAATCTCATAAGTGTTGTGAGCAAGACGATATCCCACCTTCTATACAGATGATTCTAGCTTAGCATGTTCGGACATATGCCATTATCTTCATGATTATTATCAAAACATGATGAACCACGATCTAAGAAGCTTTATTTGGAACCACTAATCAGTGGAGAATAACCAGGAAGTTGAAAAAATCTCATAGGAGTTGTGATTAAGAAGATATCCCACTTTCTATCTAGATGATTCCAGATTAGCTTGTTCGAACATATGCCATTATCTTCATGATTCTTATCAAACCAGGATGAACCACGATCTAAGAAGCTTTATTTGGAACCACTATTGAGACGAGAATAACTAGGAAGTTAAATAAATCTCGTAGGAGTTGTGAGTAAGAAGATATCCCACTTTCTATCCAGATGATTCCAGATTAGCCTATTCGGACATATGGCAATATCTTCATAATTCTTATCAAACCAGGATGAACCACGATCTAAGAAGCTTTATTTGGAACCACTAATGAGTGGAGAATAACCAAGAATTTGAATAAATCTCATAAGTGTCGTGAGCAAGAAGATATCTCACCTTCTATCCAGATGATTCCAGATTAGCCTTTTCGAACATATTTTATTATCTTCATGATTCTTATCAAACCAGGATGAACCAATATTTAAGAAGCTTGATTGGGAACCACTAATCAGTGGAGAATAACCAGGATGTTGAATAAATATCATAGGAGTTGTGAGTAAGATGATATCCCACTTTCTCTCTAGGTGATTGCTGATTAGCCTGTTCGGACATATGGCAATATCCTCATGATTCTTATCAAACCAGGATGAACCACGATCTAAGAAGCTTTATGTGGAACCACTAATCATTGGAAAATAACCAGGAAGTTGAATAAATCTCATAAGTGTTGTGAGCAAAAAGATATCCCACCTTCTATCCAGATGATTCCAGATTAGCCTGTTCGGACATATGCCATTATCTTCATGATTCTTATCAAAACAGGATGAACCACGATCTAAGAAGCTTTATTTGGAACCATTAATCAGTGGAGAATAGCCAGGAAGTTGAATAAATCTCATAGGAGTTGTGATTAAGAAGATATCCCACTTTCTATCCAGATGATTCTAGATTAGCCTGTTCAGACATATGGCAATATCTTCATGATTCTTATCAAACCAGGATGAACCAATATGTACGAAGCTTGATTGGGATCAAATAATCAGTTGAGAATAACCAGGAAGTTTAATAAATCTCATAGGAGTTGTGAGTAAGAAGATATCCCACTTTCTATCCAGATGATTCCAGATTAGCATGTTCGAACATATGGCAAAATCTTCATGATTCTTATCAAACCAGGATTAACCACGATCTAAGAAGCTTTATTTGGAACACTAATCAGTGGATAATAACCAGGAATTTGAATAAATCTCATAAGTGTTGTGAGTAAGAAGATGTCCCACCTTCTATCCAGATGATTCCAGATTAGCCTATTCGGACTTATGCCATTATCTTCATGATTCTTATCAAACCAGGATGAACCAATATGTAAGAAGCTTGATTGGGAACCACTAATCAGTGGAGAATAACCAGGAAGTTGAATAAATCTCATAGGAGTTGTGAGTAAGAAGATATCACACTTTCTATCCAGATGATTCCAGATTAGCCTGTTCGGACTTATGCCATTATCTTCATGTTTCTTATCAAACCAGGATGAACCAATATGTAAGAAGCTTGATTGGGAACCACTAATCAGTGGAGAATAACCAGGAAGTTGAATAAATCTCATAAGTGTTGTGATTAAGAAGATATCCCACTTTCTATCCATATGATTCCAGATTAGCCTGTTCGGACATATGGCAATATCTTCATGATTATTATCAAACCAGGATGAACCACGATCTAAGAAGCTTTATTTGGAACCACTAATCAGTGGAGAATAACCAGTAAGTTGAATAAATATCATAAGTGTTGTGAGCAAGAAGATATCCCACCTTCTATCCAGATGATTCCAGATTAGCCTGTTCGGAAATATGCCATTATCTTCATGATTCTTATCAAACCAGGATGAACCACGATCTAAGAAGCTTTATTTGGAACCACTAATCAGTGGATAATAACCAGGAAATTGAATAAATGTCATAAGTGCTGTGATTAAGAAGATATCCCACTCTCTATCCAGATGATTCCAGATTAGCCTGTTCGTACATATGCCATTATCTTCATGATTCTTATCAAACCAGGATGAACCAATATGTAAGAAGTTTGATTGGGAACCACTATTCAGTGGAGAATAACCAGGAAGTTGAATAAATCTCATAAGTGTAGTGAGCAAGAAGATATCCCACCTTCTATCCAGATGATTCCAGATTAGACTGTTCGGACATATGCCATTATCTTCATGATTCTTATCAAACCAGGATTAACCACGATCTAAGAAGCTTTATTTGGAACCACTAATCAGTGGAGAATAACCAGGAAGTTGAATAAATCTCATAAGTGTTATGAGCAAGAAGATATCCCACTTTCTATTCAGGTGATTCCATATTAGCCTGTTCAGACATATGCCATTATCTTCATGATTCTTATCAAACCAGGATGAACCACGATATAAGAAGCTTTATTTGGAACCACTAATCAGTGGAGAATAACCAGGAAGTTGAATAAATCTCATAGGAGTTGTGAGTAAGAAGATATCCCACTTTCTATTCAGATGATTCCAGATTAGCCTGTTCGGACATATGGCAATATCTTCATGATTATTATCAAACCAGGATGAACCACGATCTAAGAAGCTTTATTTGGAACCACTAATCAGTGGAGAATAACCAGGAAGTTGAATAAATCTCATAAGTGTTGTGAGCAAGAAGATATCCCACCTTCTATCCAGATGATTCCAGATTAGCCTGTTCGGACATATGCCATTATCTTCATGATTCTTATCAAACCAGGATGAACCACGATCTAAGAAGCTTTCTTTGGAATAACTAATCAGTGGAGAATAACCAGGAAGTTGAATGAATATCATAAGTGTTGTGAGTAAGAAGATATCCCACCTTCTATCCAGCTGATTCCAGATTAGCCTGTTCGGACATATGCCATTATCTTCATGATTCTTATCAAACTAGAATGAACCACGATCTAAGAAGCTTTATTTGCAACCACTAATCAGTGGAGAATAACCAGGAAGTTGAATAAATTTCATAAGTGTAGTGAGCAAGAAGATATCCCACCTTCTATACAGATGATTCTAGATTAGCCTGTTCGGACATATGCCATTATCTTCATGATTCTTATCAAACCAGGATGAACCACGATCTAAGAAGCTTTATTTGGAACCAGTAATCAGTAGAGAATAACCAGAAAGTTGAATAAATCTCATAACTGTTGTGAGCAAGAAGATATCCCACCTTTTATACAGATGATTCCATATTAGTCTGTTCGGACATATGCCATTATCTTCTTGATTCTTATCAAACCAGGATGAACCAATATGTAAGAAGATTTATTGGGATCCACTAATCAGTTGAGAATAACCAGGAAGTTGAATAAATCTCATAGGAGTTGTGAGTAAGAAGATATCCCACTTTTTATCCAGATGATTCCAGATTAGCTTGTTCGGACATATGCCATTATCTTCGAGATTCTTATCAAACCAGGATGAACCACGATCTAAGAAGTTTTATTTGCAACCACTAATCGGTGGAGAATAACCACGGAAGTTGAATAAATTTCATAAGTGTAGTGAGCAAGAAAATACCCACCTTCTATCCAGATGATTCCAGATTAGCCGGTTCGGACATATGCCATTATCTTCATGATTCTTATCAAACCAGGATGAACCACGATCTAAGAAGCTATATTTGGAACCACTAATCAGTGGAGAATAACCAGGAAGTTGAATAAATCTCATAAGTGTTGTAGGCAAGAAGATATCCCACCTTCTATCCAGATGATTCCAGATTAGCCTGTTCGGAAATATGCCATTATCTTCATGATTCTTATCAAACCAGGATGAACCACGATCTAAGAAGCTTTATTTGGAACCACTAATAAATGTATAATAACCAGGAAATTGAATAAATCTCATAAGTGCTGTGATTAAGAAGATATCCCACTCTCTATCCAGATGATTCCAGATTAGCCTGTTCGTACATATGCCATTATCTTCATGATTCTTATCAAACCAGGATGAACCAATAAGTAAGAAGCTTGATTGGGAACCACTATTCAGTGGAGAATAACCAGGAAGTTGAATAAATCTCATAAGTGTAGTGAACAAGAAGATATCCCACCTTCTATCCAGATGATTCCAGATTAGCCTGTTCGGACATATGCCATTATCTTCATGATTCTTATCAAACCAGGATTAACCACGATCTAAGAAGCTTTATTTGGAACCACTAATCAGTGGAGAATAACCAGGAAGTTGAATAAATCTCATAAGTGTTATGAGCAAGAAGATATCCCACTTTCTATTCAGGTGATTCCAGATTAGCCTGTTCAGACATATGCCATTATCTTCATGATTCTTATCAAACCAGGATGAACCACGATATAAGAAGCTTTATTTGGAACCAATAATCAGTGGAGAATAACCAGGAAGTTGAATAAATCTCATAGGAGTTGTGAGTAAGAAGATATCCCACTTTCTATTCAGATGATTCCAGATTAGCATGTTCGGACATATGGCAATATCTTCATGATTATTATCAAACCAGGATGAACCTCGATCTAAGAAGCTTTATTTGGAACCACTAATCAGTGGAGAATAACCAGGAAGTTGAATAAATCTCATAAGTGTTGTGAGCAAGAAGATATCCCACCTTCTATCCAGATGATTCCAGAT
Organism: Raphanus raphanistrum x Raphanus sativus; assembly: GCA_019705995.1. Taxonomy (NCBI): domain Eukaryota; kingdom Viridiplantae; phylum Streptophyta; class Magnoliopsida; order Brassicales; family Brassicaceae; genus Raphanus; species Raphanus raphanistrum x Raphanus sativus. The sequence goes on along the minus strand of CM034038.1, from coordinate 41,704,222 downwards.
TAGCCTGTTCGGACATATGCCATTATCTTCATGATTCTTATAAAACCAGGATGAACCACGATCTAAGAAGCTTTCTTTGGAATAACTAATCAGTGGAGAATAACCAGGAAGTTGAATGAATATCATAAGTGTTGTGAGTAAGAAGATATCCCACCTTCTATCCAACTGATTCCAGATTAGCCTGTTCGGACATATGCCATTATCTTCATGATTCTTATCAAACTAGAATGAACCACGATCTAAGAAGCTTTATTTGCAACCACTAATCAGTGGAGAATAACCAGGAAGTTGAATAAATTTCATAAGTGTAGTGAGCAAGAAGATATCCCACCTTCTATACAGATGATTCTAGATTAGCCTGTTCGGACATATGCCATTATCTTCATGATTCTTATCAAACCAGGATGAACCATGATCTAAGAAGCTTTATTTGGAACCACTAATCAGTAGAGAATAACCAGGAAGTTGAAGAAATCTCATAACTGTTGTGAGCAAGAAGATATCCCACCTTTTATACAGATGATTCCATATTAGCCTGTTCGGACATATGCCATTATCTTCTTGATTCTTATCAAACCAGGATGAACCAATATGTAAGAAGATTTATTGGGATCCACTAATCAGTTGAGAATAACCAGGAAGTTGAATAAATCTCATAGGAGTTGTGAGTAAGAAGATATCCCACTTTTTATCCAGATGATTCCAGATTAGCTTGTTCGGACATATGCCATTATCTTCGAGATTCTTATCAAACCAGGATGAACCACGATCTAAGAAGTTTTATTTGCAACCACTAATCGGTGGAGAATAACCAGGAAGTTGAATAAATTTCATAAGTGTAGTGAGCAAGAAAATATCCCACCTTCTATCCAGATGATTCCAGATTAGCCGGTTCGTACCTATGCCATTATCTTCATGATTCTTATCAAACCAGGATGAACCACGATCTAAGAAGCTATATTTGGAACCACTAATCAGTGGAGAATAACCAGGAAGTTGAATAAATCTCATAAGTGTTGTAGGCAAGAAGATATCCCACCTTCTATCCAGATGATTCCAGATTAGCCTGTTCGGACATATGCCATTATCTTCATGATTCTTATCAAACCAGGATGAACCACGATATAAGAAGGTTTATTTAGAACCACTAATCAGTGGAGAATAACCAGGAAGTTGAATAAATCTCATAGGAGTTGTGAATAAGAAGATATCCCACTTTCTATCCATATGATTCCAGATTAGCATGTTCGGACATATGGCAATATCTTCATGATTATTATCAAACCAGGAAGAACCACGATCTAAGAAGCTTTATTTGGAACCACTAATCAGTGGAGAATAACCAGGAAGTTGAATAAATCTCATAAGTGTTGTGAGCAAGAAGATATCCCACCTTCTATCCAGATGATTCCAGATTAGCCTGTTCGGACATATGCCATTATCTTCATGATTCTTATCAAACCAGGATGAACCACGATCTAAGAAGCTTTATTTGGAACCACTAATCAGTGGATAATAACCAGGAAATTGAATAAATTTCATAAGTGCTGTGATTAAGAAGATATCCCACTCTCTATCCAGATGATTCCAGATTAGCATGTTCGTACATATGCCATTATCTTCATGATTCTTATCAAACCAGGATGAACCAATATGTAAGAAGCTTGATTGGGAACCACTATTCAGTGGAGAATAACCAGGAAGTTGAATAAATCTCATAAGTGTAGTGAGCAAGAAGATATCCCACCTTCTATCCAGATGATTCCAGATTAGACTGTTCGGACATATGCCATTATCTTCATGATTCTTATCAAACCAGGATTAACCACGATCTAAGAAGCTTTATTTGGAACCACTAATCAGTGGAGAATAACCAGGAAGTTGAATAAATCTCATAAGTGTTATGAGCAAGAAGATATCCCACTTTCTATTCAGGTGATTCCAGATTAGCCTGTTCAGACATATGCCATTATCTTCATGATTCTTATCAAACCAGGATGAACCACGATATAAGAAGCTTTATTTGGAACCACTAATCAGTGGAGAATAACCAGGAAGTTGAATAAATCTCATAGGAGTTGTGAGTAAGAAGATATCCCACTTTCTATTCAGATGATTCCAGATTAGCCTGTTCGGACATATGGCAATATCTTCATGATTATTATCAAACCAGGATGAACCACGATCTAAGAAGCTTTATTTGGAACCACTAATCAGTGGAGAATAACCAGGAAGTTGAATAAATCTCATAAGTGTTGTGAGCAAGAAGATATCCCACCTTCTATCCAGATGATTCCAGATTAGCCTGTTCGGACATATGCCATTATCTTCATGATTCTTATCAAACCAGGATGAACCACGATCTAAGAAGCTTTCTTTGGAATAACTAATCAGTGGAGAATAACCAGGAAGTTGAATGAATATCATAAGTGTTGTGAGTAAGAAGATATCCCACCTTCTATCCAGCTGATTCCAGATTAGCCTGTTCGGACATATGCCATTATCTTCATGATCCTTATCAAACCAGGATGAACCACGATCTAAGAAGCTTTATTTGGAACCACTAATCAGTGGAAAATAACCAGAAAGTTGAATAAATCTCACAAGTGTTGTGAGCAAGAAGATATCCCACCTTCTATCCAGATGATTCCAGATTAGCATGTTCGGACATATGCCATTATCTTCATGATTCTTATCAAACCAGGATGAACCACGATATAAGAAGCTTTATTTGGAACCACTAATCAGTGGAGAATAACCAGGAAGTTGAGTAAATCTCATAGGAGTTGTGAGTAAGAAGATATCCCACTTTCTATCCAGATGATTCCAGATTAGCCTGTTCGGACATATGGCAATATCTTCATGATTATTATCAAACCAGGATGAACCACGATCTAAGAAGCTTTATTTGGAACCACTAATCAGTGGAGAATAACCAGGAAGTTGAATAAATCTCATAAGTGTTGTGAGCAAGAAGATATCCCACCTTCTATCCAGATGATTCCAGATTAGCTTGTTAGGACATATGCCATTATCTTCACGATTCTTATCAAACCAGGATGAACCACGATCTAAGAAGCTTTATTTGCAACCACCAATCAGTGGAGGATAACCAGGAAGTTGAATAAATTTCATAAGTGTTGTGAGCAAGAAGATATCCCACCTTCTATCCAGATGATTCCAGATTAGCATGTTCGGACATATGCTATTATCTTCATGATTCTTATCAAACAAGGATGAACCACGATCTAAGAAGCTTTATTTGGAAACACTAATCAGTGGAGAATAACCAGGAAGTTGAATAAATCTCATAAGTGTTGTGAGCAAGAAGATATCCCACCTTCTATCCAGCTGATTCCAGATTAGCCTGTTCGGACATATGCCATTATCTTCATGATTCTTATCAAACCAGGATGAACCACGATCTAAGAAGCTTTATTTGGAAACACTAATAAGTGGAGAATAATCAGGAAGTTGAATAAATCTCATAAGTGTTGTGAGCAAGAAGATATCCCACCTTCTATCCAGATGATTCCAGATTAGCATGTTTGGACATATGCCATTATCTACATGATTCTTATCAAACCAGGATGAACCACGATATAAGAAGCTTTATTTGGAACCACTAATCAGTGGAGAATATCTGGAAGTTGAATAAATCTCATAGGAGTTGTGAGTAAGAAGATATCCCACTTTCTATCCAGATGATTCCAGATTAGCCCTGTTCGGACATATGGCAATATCTTCATGATTATTTTCAAACCAGGATGAACCACGATCTAAGAAGCTTTATTTGGAACCACTAATCAGTGGAAAATAACCAGAAAGTTGAATAAATCTCACAAGTATTGTGAGCAAGAAGATATCCCACCTTCTATCCAGATGATTCCAGATTAGCCTGCTCGGACATATGCCATTATCTTCATGATTCTTATCAAACCATGATGAACCACGATCTAAGAAGCTTTATTTGGAACTGCTAATAAGTGGAGAATAACCAGGAAGTCGAATAAATCTCATAGGAGTTGTGATTAAGAAGATATCGCACTTTCTATCCAGATGATTCCTGATCAGCCTGTTCGGACATATGGCAATATCTTCATGATTCTTATCAAACCAGGATGAACCAATATGTAAGAAGCTTTATTGGGATCCACTAATCAGTTGAGAATAACCAGGAAGTTGAATAAATCTCATAGGAGTTGTGAGTAAGAAGATATCCCACTTTCTATCCAGATGATTCCAGATTAGCCTGTTCGGACATATGCCATTATCTTCATGATTCTTATCAAACCAGGATGAAACACGATCTAAGAAGCTTTATTTGCAACCACTAATCAGTGGAGAATAACCAGGAAGTTGAATAAATTTCATAAGTGTAGTGAGCAAGAAGATATCCCACGTTCTATCCAGATGATTCCAGATTAGCCTGTTCCGACATATGCCATTATCTTCATGATTCTTATCAAACCAAGATGAACCACGATCTAAGAAGCTTTCTTTGGAAACACTAATCAGTGGAGAATAACCAGGAAGTTGAATAAATCTCATAAGTGTTGTGAGCAAGAAGATATCCCACCTTCTATCCAGATGATTCCAGATTAGCCTGTTCGGACATATGCCATTATCTTCATGATTCTTATCAAACCAGGATGAACCACGATCTAAGAAGCTTTATTTGGAAACACTAATTAGTGGATAATAACAATGAAGTTGATTAAATCTCATAATGTTGTGAGCTAGAAGATATCCCACCTTCTATCCAGCTGATTCCAGATTAGCCTGTTCGGGCATATGCCATTATCTTCATGATCCTTATCAAACCAGGATGAACCACGATCTAAGAAGCTTTATTTGGAAACACTAATCAGTGGAGAATAACCAGGAAGTTGAATAAATCTCATAAGTGTTGTGAGCAAGAAGATATCCCACCTTCTATCCAGATGATTCCAGATTAGCATGTTCGGACATATGCCATTATCTTCCTGATTCTTATCAAACCAGGATGAACCACGATATAAGAAGCTTTATTTGGAACCACTAATCAGTGGAGAATAACCAGGAAGTTGAATAAATCTCATAGGAGTTGTGAGTAAGAAGATATCCCACTTTCTATCCAGATGATTCCAGATTAGCCTGTTCGGACATATGGCAATATCTTCATGATTATTATCAAACCAGGATGAACCACGATCTAAGAAGCTTTATTTGGAACCACTAATCAGTGGAGAATAACCAGGAAGTTGAATAAATCTAATAAGTGTTGTGAGCAAGAAGATATCCCACCTTCTGTCCAGATGATTCCAGATTAGCTTGTTCGGACATATGCCATTATCTTAATGATTCTTATCAAACCAGGATGAACCACGATCTAAGAAGCTTTATTTGCAACCACTAATCAGTGGAGAATAACCAGGAAGTTGAATAAATTTCATAAGTGTTGTGAGCAAGAAGATATCCCACCTTCTATCCAGATGATTCCAGATTAGCATGTTCGGACATATGCCATTATCTTCAAGATTCTTATCAAACCAGGATGAACCACGATCTAAGAAGCTTTATTTGGAAACACTAATCAGTGGAGAATAACCAGGAAGTTGAATAAATCTCATAAGTGTTGTGAGTAAGAAGATATCCCACCTTCTATCCAGCTGATTCCAGATTAGCCTGTTCGGACATATGCCATTATCTTCATGATTCTTATCATACCATGATGAACCACGATCTAAGAAGCTTTGTTTGAAACCACTAATCAGTGGAGAATAACCAGGAAGTTGAATAAATATCATAAGTGTTGTGAGTAAGAAGATAACCCACATTCTATCCAGCTGATTCCAGATAAGCATGTTCAGACATATGCCATTATCTTCATGATTCTTATCAAACCAGGATGAACAACGATCTAAGAAGCTTTATTTGCAACCACTAATCAGTGGAGAAAAACCAGGAAGTTGAATAAATTTCACAAGTGTTGTGAGCAAGAAGATATCCCACCTTCTATCCATATGATTCCAGATTAGCCTGTTCGGACATATGCCATTATCTTCATGATTCTTATCAAACCAGGATGAAACACGATCTAAGAAGCTTTATTTGGAACCACTAATCAGTGGAGAATAACCAGGAAGTTGAATAAATTTCATAAGTGTAGTGAGCAAGAAGATATCCCAACTTCTATCCAGATGATTCCAGATTAGCCTGTTCGGACATATGCCATTATCTTCATGATTCTTATCAAACCAGGATGAACCACGATCTAAAAAGCTTTATTTGGAAACACTAATCAGTGGAGAATAACCAGGAAGTTGAATAAATCTCATAAGTGTTGTGAGCAAGAAGATATCCCACCTTCTATCCAGATGATTCCAGATTAGCATGTTCGGACATATGCCATTATCTTAATGATTCTTATCAAACCAGGATGAACCTTGATCTAAGAAGCTTTGTTTGGAACCACTAATCAGTGGAGAATAACCAGGAAGTTGAATAAATATCATTAGTGTTTAGAGTAAGAAGATATCCCACCTTCTATCCAGCTGATTCCAAATTAGCCTGTTCGGACATATGCCATTATCTTCATGATTCTTATTAAACCAGGATGAACCACGATCTAAGAAGCTTTATTTGCAACAACTAATCAGTGGAGAATAACCAGGAAGTTGAATAAATTTCATAATTGTTGTGAGCAAGAAGATATCCCACCTTCTATCCAGATGATTCCAGATTAGCCTGTTCAGACATATGCCATTATCTTCATGATTCTTATCAAACCAGGATGAACCACGATCTAAGAAGCTTTATTTGGAAACACTAATCAGTGGAGAATAACCAGGAAGTTGAATAAATCTCATAAGTGTTGTGAGCATGAAGATATCCCACCTTCTATCCAGCTGATTCCAGATTAGCCTGTTCGGACATATGCCATTATCTTCATGATTCTTATCAAACCAGGATGAACCACGATCTAAGAAGCTTTATTTGGAAACACTAATCAGTGGACAATAACCAGGAAGTTGAATAAATCTCATAAGTGTTGTGAGCAAGAAGATATCCCACCTTCTATCCAGATTATTCCAGATTAGCCTGTTCGGACATATGCCATTATCTTCATGATTCTTATCAAACCAGGATGAACCACGATATAAGATGCTTTATTTGGAACCACTAATCAGTGTAGAATAACCAGGAAGTTGAATAAATTTCATAGGAGTTGTGAGTAAGAAGCTATCCCACTTTCTATCCAGATGATTCCAGATTAGCCTGTTCGGACATATGGCAATATCTTCATGATTATTATCAAACCAGGATGAACCACGATCTAAGAAGCTTTATTTGGAACCACTATTCAGTGGAGAATAACCAGGAAGTGGAATAAATCTCATAAGTGTTGTGAGCAAGAAGATATCCCACCTTCTATCCAGATGATTTCAGATTAGCCTTTTCGGACATATGCCATTATCTTCATGATTCTAATCAAACCAGGATGAACCACGATCTAAGAAGCTTTATTTGAAACCGCTAATCAGTGGAGAATAACCAGGAAGTTGAATAAATCTCATAGGAGTTGTGATTAAGAAGATATCGCACTTTCTATCCAGATGATTCCTGATCAGCCTGTTCGGACATATGGCAATATCTTCATGATTCTTATCAAACCAGGATGAACCAATATGTAAGAAGCTTTATTGGGATCCACTAATCAGTTGAGAATAACCAGGAAGTTGAATAAATCTCATAGGAGTTGTGAGTAAGAATATATCCCACTTTCTATCCAGATGATTCAAGATTAGCCTGTTCGGACATATGCCATTATCTTCATGATTCTTATCAAACCAGGATGAAACACGATCTAAGAAGATTTATTTGCAACCACTAATCAGTGGAGAATAACCAGGAAGTTGAATAAATTTCATAAGTGTAGTGAGCAAGAAGATATCCCACCTTCTATCCAGATGATTCCAGATTAGCCTGTTCGGACATATGCCACTATCTTCATGATTCTTATCAAACCAGGATGAACCACGATCTAAGAAGCTTTATTTGGAAACACTAATTAGTGGAGAATAACCAGGAATTTGAATAAATCTCATAAGTGTTGTGAGCAAGAAGATATCCCACCTACTACCTAGATGATTCCAGATAAGCCTGTTCGGACATATGCCATTATCTTCATGATTCTTATCAAACTAGGAAGAACCACGATCTAAGAAGCTTTGTTTGGAACCACTAATCAGTGGAGAATAACCAGGAAATTGAATAAATATCATGAGTGTTGTGAGTAAGAAGATATCCCACATTCTATCCAGCTGATTCAAGATTAGCCTGTTCGACATATGCCATTATCTTCATGATTCTTATCAAACCAGGATGAACAACGATCTAAGAAGCTTTATTTGCAACCACTAATCAGTGGAGAATAACCAGGAAGTTGAATAAATTTCATAAGTGTTGTGAGCAAGAAGATATCCCACCTTCTATCCAGATTATTCCAGATTAGCCTGTTCGGACATATGCCATTATCTTCATGATTCTTATCAAACCAGGATGAAACACGATCTAAGAAGCTTTATTTGCAACCACTAATCAGTGGAGAATAACCAGGAAATTGAATAAATTTCTTAAGTGTAGTGAGCAAGAAGATATCCCACCTTCTATCCAGATGATTCCAGATTAGCCTGTTCGGACATATGCCATTATCTTCATGATTCTTATCAAACCAGGATGAACCACGATCTAAGAAGCTTTATTTAGAAACACTAATAAGTGTAGAATAACCATGAAGTTGAATAAATCTCATAAGTGTTGTGAGCAAGAAGATATCCCACCTTCTATCCAGATGATTCCAGATTAGCCTGTTCGGACATATGCCATAATCTTAATGATTCTTATCAAACCAGGATGAACAACGATCTAAGAAGCTTTATTTGCAACCATTAATCAGTGGAGAATAACCAGGAAGTTGAATAAATTTCATAAGTGTTGTGAGCAAGAAGATATCCCACCTTCTATCCAGATGATTCCAGATTAGCCTGTTCGGACATATGCCATAATCTTCATGATTCTTATCAAACCAGGATGAACCTTGATCTAAGAAGCTTTGTTTGGAACCACTAATCAGTGGAGAATAACCAGTAAGTTGAATAAATATCATTAGTGATGTGAGTAAGAAGATATCCCACCTTCTATCCAGCTGATTCCAGATTAGCCTTTCGGACATATGCCATTATCTTCATGATTCTTATCAAACCAGGATGAACCACGATCTAAGAAGCTTTATTTGCAACCACTAATCAGTCGAGAATAACCAGGAAGTTGAATAAATTTCATAAGTGTTGTGAGCAAGAAGATATCCCACCTTCTATCCAGATGATTCCAGATTAGCCTGTTCGGACATATGTCATTATCTGCATGATTCTTATCAAACCAGGATGAACCACGATCTAAGAAGCTTTATTTGGAAACATTAATCAGTGGAGAATAACCAGGAAGTTGAATAAATCTCATAAGTGTTGTGAGCAAGAAGATATCCCACCTTCTATCCAGCTGATTCCAGATTAGCCTGTTCGGACATATGCCATTATCTTCATGATTCTTATCAAACCAAGATGAACCACGATCTAAGAAGCTTTATTTGGAAACAATAATCAGTGGAGAATAACCAGGAAGTTGAATAAATCTCATAAGTGTTGTGAGCAAGAAGATATCCCACCTTCTATCCAGATGATTCCAGATTAGCCTGTTCGGACATATGCCATTATCTTCATGATTCTTATCAAACCAGGATGAACCTTGATCTAAGAAGCTTTGTTTGGAACCACTAATCAGTGTAGAATAACCAGGAAGTTGAATAAATATCATTAGTGTTGTGAGTAAGAAGATATCCCACCTTCTATCCAGCTGATTCCAGATTAGCCTGTTCGGACATATGCCATTATCTTCATGATTCTTATCAAACCAGGATGAACCACGATCTAAGAAGCTTTATTTGCAACCACTAATCAGTGGAGAATAACCAGGAAGTTGAATAAATTTCATAAGTGTTGTGAGCAAGAAGATATCCCACCTTCTATCCACATGATTCCAGATTAGCATATTCGGACATATGCCATTATCTTCAAGATTCTTATCAAACCAGGATGAACCACGATCTAAGAAGCTTTATTTGGAAACACTAATCAGTGGAGAATAACCAGGAAGTTGAATAAATCTCATAAGTGTAGTGAGCAAGAAGATATCCCACCTTCTATCCAGATGATTCCAGATTAGCCTGTTCGGACATATGCCATTATCTTCATGATTCTTATCAAACCAGGATGAACCTTGATCTAAGAAACTTTGTTTGGAACCACTAATCAGTGTAGAATAACCAGGAAGTTGAATAAATATCATTAGTGTTGTGAGTAAGAAGATATCCCACCTTCTATCCAGCAGATTCCAGATTAGCCTGTTCGGACATATGCCATTATCTTCATGATTCTTATCAAACCAGGATGAACCACGATCTAAGAAGCTTTATTTGCAACCACTAATCAGTGGAGAATAACCAGGAAGTTGAATAAATTTCATAAGTGTTGTGAGCAAGAAGATATCCCACCTTCTATCCATATGATTCCAGATTAGCATATTCGGACATATGCCATTATCTTCAAGATTCTTATCAAACCAGGATGAACCATGATCTAAGAAGCTTTATTTGGAAACAATAATCAGTGGAGAATAACCAGGAAGTTGAATAAATCTCATAAGTGTTGTGAGCAAGAAGATATCCCACCTTCTATCCAGCTGATTCCAGATTAGCCTGTTCGGACATATGCCATTATCTTCATGATTCTTATCATACCATGATAAACCACGATCTAAGAAGCTTTGTTTGGAACCACTAATCAGTGGAGAATAACCAGGAAGTTGAATAAATATCATAAGTGTTGTGAGTAAGAAGATATCCCACATTCTATCCAGCTGATTCCAGATTAGCATGTTCGGACATATGCCATTATCTTCATGATTTTTATCAAACCAGGATGAACAACGATCTAAGAAGCTTTATTTGCAACCACTAATCAGTGGAGAAAAACCAGGAAGTTGAATAAATTTCACAAGTATTGTGAGCAAGAAGATATCCCACCTTCTATCCAGATGATTCCAGATTAGCCTGTTCGGACATATGCCATTATCTTCATGATTCTTATCAAACCAGGATGAAACACGATCTAAGAAGCTTTATTTGCAACCACTAATCAGTGGAGAATAACCAGGAAGTTGAATAAATTTCATAAGTGTAGTGAGCAAGAAGATATCCCAACTTCTATCCAGATGATTCCAGATTAGCCTGTTCGGACATATGCCATTATCTTCATGATTCTTATCAAACCAGGATGAACCACGATCTAAGAAGCTTTATTTGGAAACACTAATCAGTGGAGAATAACCAGGAAGTTGAATAAATCTCATAAGTGTTGTGAGCAAGAAGATATCCCACCTTTTATCCAGATGATTCCAGATTAGCATGTTCGGACATATGCAATTATCTTAATGATTCTTATCAAACCAGGATGAACCTTGATCTAAGAAGCTTTGTTTGGAACCACTAATAAGTGGAGAATAACCAGGAAGTTGAATAAATATCATTAGTGTTTAGAGTAAGAAGATATCCCACCTTCTATCCAGCTGATTCCAAATTAGCCTGTTCGGACATATGCCATTATCTTCATGATTCTTATCAAACCAGGATGAACCACGATCTAAGAAGCTTTATTTGCAACCACTAATCAGTGGAGAATAACCAGGAAGTTGAATAAATTTCATAATTGTTGTGAGCAAGAAGATATCCCACCTTCTATCCAGATGATTCCAGATTAGCCTGTTCGGACATATGCCATTATCTTCATGATTCTTATCAAACCAGGATGAACCACGATCTAAGAAGCTTTATTTGGAAACACTAATCAGTGGAGAATAACCAGGAAGTTGAATAAATCTCATAAGTGTTGTGAGCATGAAGATATCCCACGTTCTATCCAGCTGATTCCAGATTAGCCTGTTCGGACATATGCCATTATCTTCATGATTCTTATCAAACCAGGATGAACCACGATCTAAGAAGCTTTATTTGGAAACACTAATCAGTGGAGAATAACCAGGAAGTTGAATAAATTTCATAGGAGTTGTGAGTAAGAAGCTATCCCACTTTCTATCCAGATGATTCCAGATTAGCCTGTTCGGACATATGGCAATATCTTCATGATTCTTATCAAACCAGGATGAACCACGATCTAAGAAGCTTTATTTGCAACCACTAATCAGTGGAGAATAACCAGGAAGTTGAATAAATTTCATAATTGTTGTGAGCAAGAAGATATCCCACCTTCTATCCAGATGATTCCAGATTAGCCTGTTCGGACATATGCCATTATCTTCATGATTCTTATCAAACCAGGATGAACCACGATCTAAGAAGCTTTATTTGGAAACACTAATCAGTGGAGAATAACCAGGAAGTTGAATAAATCTCATAAGTGTTGTGAGCATGAAGATATCCCACGTTCTATCCAGCTGATTCCAGATTAGCCTGTTCGGACATATGCCATTATCTTCATGATTCTTATCAAACCAGGATGAACCACGATCTAAGAAGCTTTATTTGGAAACACTAATCAGTGGAGAATAACCAGGAAGTTGAATAAATCTCATAAGTGTTGTGAGCAAGAAGATATCCCACCTTCTATCCAGATGATTCCAGATTAGCCTGTTCGGACATATGCCATTATCTTTATGATTCTTATCAAACCAGGATGAACCACGATATAAGAAGCTTTATTTGGAACCATTAATCAGTGTAGAATAACCAGGAAGTTGAATAAATTTCATAGGAGTTGTGAGTAAGAAGCTATCCCACTTTCTATCCAGATGATTCCAGATTAGCCTGTTCGGACATATGGCAATATCTTCATGATTATTATCAAACCAGGATGAACCACGATCTAAGAAGCTTTATTTGGAACCACTAATAAGTGCAGAATAACCAGAAAGTTGAATAAATCTCATAAGTGTTGTGAGCAAGAAGATATCCCACCTTCTATCCAGATGATTCTAGATTAGCCTTTTCGGACATATGCCATTATCTTCATGATTCTTATCAAACCAGGATGAACCACAATCTAAGAAGCTTTATTTGGAACCGCTAATCAGTGGAGAATAACCAGGAAGTTGAATAAATCTCATAGGAGTTGTGATTAAGAAGATATCGCACTTTCTATCTAGATGATTCCTGATCAGCCTGTTCGGACATATGGCAATATCTTCATGATTCTTATAAAACCAGGATGAACCAATATGTAAGAAGCTTTATTGGGATCCACTAATCAGTTGAGAATAACCAGGAAGTTGAATAAATCTCATAGGAGTTGTGAGTAAGAAGATTTCCCACTTTCTATCCAGATGATTCAAGATTAGCCTGTTCGGACATATGCCATTATCTTCATGATTCTTATCAAACCAGGATGAAACACGATCTAAGAAGATTTATTTGCAACCACTAATCAGTGGAGAATAACCAGGAAGTTGAATAAATTTTATAAGTGTAGTGAGCAAGAAGATATCCCACCTTCTATCTAGATGATTCCAGATTAGCCTGTTCGGACATATGCCATTATCTTCATGATTCTTATCAAACCAGGATGAACCACGATCTAAGAAGCTTTATTTGGAAACACTAGTCAGTGGAGAATAACCAGGAAGTTGAATAAATCTCATAAGTATTGTGAGCAAGAAGATATCCCACCTACTATCCAGATGATTCCAGATTAGCCTGTTCGGACATATGCCATTATCTTCATGATTCTTATCAAACCAGGAAGAACCACAATCTAAGAAGCTTTGTTTGGAACCACTAATCAGTGGAGAATAACCAGGAAGTTGAATAAATATAATAAGTGTTGTGAGTAAGAAGATATCCCACCTTCTATCCAGCTGATTCCAGATTAGCCTGTTCGACATATGCCATTATCTTCATGATTCTTATCAAACCAGGATGAACAACGATCTAAGAAGTTTTATTTGCAACCACTAATCAGTGGAGAATAACCAGGAAGTTGAATAAATTTCATAAGTGTTGTGAGCAAGAAGATATCCCACCTTCTATCCAGATGATTCCAGATTAGCCTGTTCGGACATATGCCATTATCTTCATGATTCTTATTAAACCAGGATGAAACACGATCTAAGAAGATTTATTTGCGACCACTAATCAGTGGAGAATAACCAGGAAGTTGAATAAATTTCATAAGTGTAGTGAGCAAGAAGATATCCCACCTTCTATCCAGATGATTCCAGATTAGCCTGTTCGGACATATGCCATAATCTTCATGATTCTTATCAAACCAGGATGAACCTTGATCTAAGAAGCTTTGTTTGGAACCAATAATCAGTGGAGAATAACCAGTAAGTTGAATAAATATCATTAGTGTTGTGAGTAAGAAGATATCCCACCTTCTATCCAGATGATTCCAGATTAGCCTGTTCGGACATATGCCATTATCTTCATGATTCTTATCAAACCAGGATGAACCACGATCTAAGAAGCTTTATTTGCAACCACTAATCAGTGGAGAATAACCAGGAAGTTGAATAAATTTCATAAGTGTTGTGAGCAAGAAGATATCCCACCTTCTATCCAGATGATTCCAGATTAGCCTGTTCGGACATATGCCATTATCTGCATGATTCTTATCAAACCAGGATGAACCACGATCTAAGAAGCTTTATTTGGAAACATTAATCAGTGGAGAATAACCAGGAAGTTGAATAAATGTCATAAGTGCTGTGATTAAGAAGATATCCCACTCTCTATCCAGATGATTCCAGATTAGCCTGTTCGTACATATGCCATTATCTTCATGATTCTTATCAAACCAGGATGAACCAATATGTAAGAAGTTTGATTGGGAACCACTATTCAGTGGAGAATAACCAGGAAGTTGAATAAATCTCATAAGTGTAGTGAGCAAGAAGATATCCCACCTTCTATCCAGATGATTCCAGATTAGCCTGTTCGGACATATGCCATTATCTGCATGATTCTTATCAAACCAGGATGAACCACGATCTAAGAAGCTTTATTTGGAAACATTAATCAGTGGAGAATAACCAGGAAGTTGAATAAATCTCATAGGAGTTGTGAGTAAGAAGATATCCCACTTTCTATCCAGATGATTCCAGATTAGCCTGTTCGGACATATGGCAATATCTTCATGACTATTATCAAACCAGGATGAACCACGATCTAAGAAGCTTTATTTGGAACCACTAATCAGTGGAGAATAACCAGTAAATTGAATAAATCTCATAAGTGTTGTGAGCAAGAAGATATCCCACCTTCTATCCAGATGATTCCAGATTAGCATGTTCGGACATGTGCCATTATCTACATGATTCTTATCAAACCAGGATTAACCACGATCTAAGAAGCTTTGTTTGGAACCACTTATCAGTGAAGAATAACCAGGAAGCTGAATAAATATCATAAGTGTTGTGAGTAAGAAGATATCCCACCTTCTATCCAGCTGATTCAAGCTTAGCCTGTTCGGAGATATGCCATTATCTTCATGATTCTTATCAAACCAGGATGAACCACGATCTAAGAAGCTTTATTTGCAACCACTAATCAGTGGAGAATAACCAGGAAGTTGAATAAATTTCATAAGTGTTGTGAGCAAGAAGATAACCCACCTTCTATCCAGATGATTCCAGATTAGCCTGTTCGGACATATGCCATTATCTGCATGATTCTTATCAAACCAGGATGAACCACGATCTAAGAAGCTTTATTTGGAAACATTAATCAGTGGAGAATAACCAGGAAGTTGAATAAATATCATTAGTGTTGTGAGTAAGAAGATATCCCACCTTCTATCCAGCTGATTCCAGATTAGCCTGTTCGGACATATGCCATTATCTTCATGATTCTTATCAAACCAGGATGAACCACGATCTAAGAAGCTTTATTTGCAACCACTAATCAGTGGAGAATAACCAGGAAGTTGAATAAATTTCATAAGTGTTGTGAGCAAGAAGATATCCCACCTTCTATCCAGATGATTCCAGATTAGCCTGTTCGGACATATGCCATTATCTGCATGATTCTTATCAAACCAGGATGAACCACGATCTAAGAAGCTTTATTTGGAAACATTAATCAGTGGAGAATAACCAGGAAGTTGAATAAATCTCATAAGTGTTGTGAGCAAGAAGATATCCCACCTTCTATCCAGCTGATTCCAGATTAGCCTGTTCGAACATATTCCATTATCTTCATGATTCTTATCAAACCAGGATGAACCACGATCTAAGAAGCTTTATTTGGAAATACTAATCAGTGGAGAATAACCAGGAAGTTGAATAAATCTCATAGGAGTTGTGAGTAAGAAGATATCCCACTTTCTATCCAGATGATTCCAGATTAGCCTGTTCGGACATATGCCATTATTTTCACTATTCTTATCAAACCAGGATGAACCACGATCTAAGAAGCTTTATTTGGAAACACTAATCAGTGGAGAATAGCCAGGAAGTTGAATAAATCTCATAAGTGTTGTGAGCAAGAAGATATCACACCTTCTATTCAGCTGATTCCAGATTAGCCTGTTCGGACATATACCATTATCTTCATGATTCTTATCAAACCAGGATGAACTACGATCTAAGAAGCTTTATTTGGAAACACTAATCAGTGGATAATAACCAGGAAGTTGAATAAATCTCATAAGTGTTGTGAGCAAGAAGATATCCCACCTTCTATCCAGATGATTCAAGATTAGCCTGTTCGGACATATGCCATTATCTTCATGATTCTTATCAAACCAGGATGAACCACGATCTAAGAAGCTTTATTTGGAAACACTAATCAGTGGAGAATAACCAGGAAGTTGAATAAATCTCATAAGTGTTGTGAGCAAGAAGATATCCCACCTTCTATCCAGATGATTCCAGATTAGCCTGTTCGGACATATGCCATAATCTTCATGATTCTTATCAAACCAGGATGAACCTTGATCTAAGAAGCTTTGTTTGGAACCAATAATCAGTGGAGAATAACCAGTAAGTTGAATAAATATCATTAGTGTTGTGAGTAAGAAGATATCCACCTTCTATCCAGCTGATTCCAGATTAGCCTGTTCGGACATATGCCATTATCTTCATGATTCTTATCAAACCAGGATGAACCACGATCTAAGAAGCTTTATTTGCAACCACTAATCAGTGGAGAATAACCAGGAAGTTGAATAAATTTCATAAGTGTTGTGAGCAAGAAGATATCCCACCTTCTATCCAGATGATTCCAGATTAGCCTGTTCGGACATATGCCATTATCTGCATGATTCTTATCAAACCAGGATGAACCACGATCTAAGAAGCTTTATTTGGAAACATTAATCAGTGGAGAATAACCAGGAAGTTGAATAAATATCATTAGTGTTGTGAGTAAGAAGATATCCCACCTTCTATCCAGCTGATTCCAGATTAGCCTGTTCGGACATATGCCATTATCTTCATGATTCTTATCAAACCAGGATGAACCACGATCTAAGAAGCTTTATTTGCAACCACTAATCAGTGGAGAATAACCAGGAAGTTGAATAAATTTCATAAGTGTTGTGAGCAAGAAGATATCCCACCTTCTATCCAGATGATTCCAGATTAGCCTGTTCGGACATATGCCATTATCTGCATGATTCTTATCAAACCAGGATGAACCACGATCTAAGAAGCTTTATTTGGAAACATTAATCAGTGGAGAATAACCAGGAAGTTGAATAAATCTCATAAGTGTTGTGAGCAAGAAGATATCCCACCTTCTATCCAGCTGATTCCAGATTAGCCTGTTCGAACATATGCCATTATCTTCATGATTCTTATCAAACCAGGATGAACCACGATCTAAGAAGCTTTATTTGGAAATACTAATCAGTGGAGAATAACCAGGAAGTTGAATAAATCTCATAGGAGTTGTGAGTAAGAAGATATCCCACTTTCTATCCAGATGATTCCAGATTAGCCTGTTCGGACATATGGCAATATCTTCATGACTATTATCAAACCAGGATGAACCACGATCTAAGAAGCTTTATTTGGAACCACTAATCAGTGGAGAATAACCAGGAAATTGAATAAATCTCATAAGTGTTGTGAGCAAGAAGATATCCCACCTTCTATCCAGCTGATTCCAGATTAGCCTGTTCGAACATATGCCATTATCTTCATGATTCTTATCAAACCAGGATGAACCACGATCTAAGAAGCTTTATTTGGAAATACTAATCAGTGGAGAATAACCAGGAAGTTGAATAAATCTCATAGGAGTTGTGAGTAAGAAGATATCCCACTTTCTATCCAGATGATTCCAGATTAGCCTGTTCGGACATATGGCAATATCTTCATGACTATTATCAAACCAGGATGAACCACGATCTAAGAAGCTTTATTTGGAACCACTAATCAGTGGAGAATAACCAGGAAATTTAATAAATCTCATAAGTGTTGTGAGCAAGAAGATATCCCACCTTCTATCCAGATGATTCCAGATTAGCATGTTCGGACATATGCCATTATCTTCATGATTCTTATCAAACCAGGATTAACCACGATCTAAGAAGCTTTGTTTGGAACCACTTATCAGTGGAGAATAACCAGGAAGCTGAATAAATATCATAAGTGTTGTGAGTAAGAAGATATCCCACCTTCTATCCAGCTGATTCAAGCTTAGCCTGTTCGGAGATATGTCATTATCTTCATGATTCTTATCAAACCAGGATGAACCACGATCTAAGAAGCTTTATTTGCAACCACTAATCAGTGGAGAATAACCAGGAAGTTGAATAAATTTCATAAGTGTTGTGAGAAAGAAGATAACCCACCTTCTATCCAGATGATTCCAAATTAGCCTGTTCGGACATATGCCATTATTTTCACTATTCTTATCAAACCAGGATGAACCACGATCTAAGAAGCTTTATTTGGAAACACTAATCAGTGGAGAATAGCCAGGAAGTTGAATAAATCTCATAAGTGTTGTGAGCAAGAAGATATCACACCTTCTATTCAGCTGATTCCAGATTAGCCTGTTCGGACATATACCATTATCTTCATGATTCTTATCAAACCAGGATGAACCACGATCTAAGAAGCTTTATTTGGAAACACTAATCAGTGGAGAATAACCAGGAAGTTGAATAAATCTCATAAGTGTTGTGAGCAAGAAGATATCCCACCTTCTATCCAGATGATTCAAGATTAGCCTGTTCGGACATATGCCATTATCTTCATGATTCTTATCAAACCAGGATGAACCACGATCTAAGAAGCTTTATTTGGAAACACTAATCAGTGGAGAATAACCAGGAAGTTGAATAAATCTCATAAGTGTTGTGAGCAAGAAGATATCCCACCTTCTATTCAGCTGATTCCAGATTAGCCTGTTCGGACATATGCCATTATCTTTATGATTCTTATCAAACCAGGATGAACCACGATCTAAGAAGCTTTATTTGGAAACACTAATCAGTGGAGAATAACCAGGAAGTTGAATAAATCTCATAGGAGTTGTGAGTAAGAAGATATCCCACTTTCTATCCGAATGATTCCAGATTAGCCTGTTCGGACATATGGCAATATCTTCATGATTATTATCAAACCAGGATGAACCACGATCTAAGAAGCTTTATTTGAATCAGTGGAGAATAACCAGGAAGTTGAATAATTCTCATAAGTGTTGTGAGCAAGAAGATATCCCACCTTCTATCAAGATGATTCCAGATTAGCCTGTTCTGACATATGCCATTATCTTCATGATTCTTATCAAACGAGGATGAACCACTATCTAAGAAGCTTTCTTTGGAACCACTAATCAGTGGAGAATAACCAGGAAGTTGAATAAATATCATAAGTGTCGTGAGTAAGAAGATATCCCACCTTCTATCCAGCTGATTCCAGATTAGCCTGTTCGGACATATGCCAATATCTTCATGATTCTTATCAAACCAGGATGAACCACGATCTAAGAAGCTTTATTTGGAAACACTAATAAGTGGAGAATAACCAGGAAGTTTAATAAATCTCATAATTGTTGTGAGCAAGAAGATATCCCACCTTATATCCAGATGATTCCAGATTAGCCTGTTCGGATATATGCCATTATCTTCATGATTCTTATTAAACCAGGATGAACCACGATCTAAGAAGTTTTATTTGCAACAACTAATCGGTGGAGAATAACCAGGAAGTTGAATAAATTTCATAAGTGTAGTGAGCAAGAAGATATCCCACCTTCTATCCAGATAATTCCAGATTAGCCTGTTCGGACATATGGCAATATCTTCATGATTATTATCAAACCAGGATGAACCACGATCTAAGAAGCTTTATTTGGAACCACTAATCAGTGGAGAATAACCAGGAAGTTCAATAAATCTCATAAGTGTTGTGAGCAAGAAGATATCCCACCTTTTATCCAGCTGATTCCAGATTAGCCTGTTCGAACATATGCCATTACCTTCATGATTCTTATCAAACCAGGATGAACCACGATCTAAGAAGCTTTATTTGGAAACACTAATCAGTGGAGAATAACAAGGAAGTTGAATAAATCTCATAAGTGTTGTGAGCAAGAAGATATCCCACCTTCTATCCAGATGATTCCAGATTAGCCTGTTCGGACATATGCCATTATCTTCATGATTCTTATCAAACCAGGATGAACCACGATATAAGAAGCTTTATTTGGAACCACTAATCAGTGGAGAATAACCAGGAAGTTGAATAAATCTCATAGGAGTTGTGAGTAAGAAGATATTCCACTTTCTTTCCAAATGATTCCAGATTAGCCTGTTCGGACATATGGCAATATCTTCATGATTATTATCAAACCAGGATGAACCACGATCTAAGAAGCTTTATTTGGAACCACTAATCAGTGGAGAATAACCAGGAAGTTGAATAAATCTCATAAGTGTTGTGAGCAAGAAGATATCCCACCTTCTATCCAGATGATTCCAGATTAGCATGTTCGGACATATGCCATTATCTTCATGATTCTTATCAAACCAGGATTAACCACGATCTAAGAAGCTTTGTTTGGAACCACTAATCAGTGGAGAATAACCAAGAAGTTGACTAAATATCATAAGTGTTGTGAGTAAGAAGATATCCCACCTTCTATCCAGCTGATTCAAGATTAGCCTGTTCGGACATATGCCATTATCTTCATGATTCTTATCAAACCAGGATGAACCACGATCTAAGAAGCTTTATTTGCAACCAATAATAATTGGAGAATAACCAGGAAGTTGAATAAATTTCATAAGTGTTGTGAGCAAGAAGATAACCCACCTTCTATCCAGATGATTCCAGATTAGCCTGTTCGGACATATGCCATTATTTTCACGATTCTTATCAAACCAGGATGAACCACGATCTAAGAAGCTTTATTTGGAAACACTAATCAGTGGAGAATAATCAGGAAGTTGAATAAATCTCATAGGAGTTGTGAGTAAGAAGATATTCCACTTTCTATCCAGATGATTCCAGATTAGCCTGTTCGGACATATGGCAATATCTTCATGACTATTATCAAACCAGGATGAACCACGATCTAAGAAGCTTTATTTGGAACCAGTAATCAGTGGAGAATAACCAGGAAATTGAATAAATCTCATAAGTGTTGTGAGCAAGAAGATATCCCACCTTCTATCCAGATGATTCCAGATTAGCCTGTTCAGACATATGCCATTATCTTCATGATTCTTATCAAACCAGGATTAACCACGATCTAAGAAGCTTTGTTTGGAACCACTAATAAGTGGAGAATAACCAGGAAGTTGAATAAATATCATAAGTGTTGTGAGCAAGAAGATATCACACCTTCTATTCAGCTGATTCCAGATTAGCCTGTTCGGACATATGCCATTATCTTCATGATTCTTATCAAACCAGGATGAACCACGATCTAAGAAGCTTTATTTGGAAACACAAATCAGTGGAGAATAATCAGGGAGTTGAATAAATCTCATAAGTGTTGTGAGCAAGAAGATATCCCACCTTCTATCCAGATGATTCCAGATTAGCCTGTTCGGACATATGCCATTATCTTCATGATTCTTATCAAACCAAGATGAACCACGATCTAAGAAGCTTTTTTTGGAAACACTAATAAGTGGAGAATAACCAGGAAGTTGAATAAATCTCATAGGAGTTGTGAGTAAGAAGATATCCCACTTTCTATTCAGATGATTCCAGATTAGCCTATTCGGACATATGGCAATATCTTCATGATTATTATCAAACCAGGATGAACCACGATCTAAGAAGATTTATTTGGAAACACTAATCAGTGGAGAATAACCAGGAAGTTGAATAAATCTCATAAGTGTTGTGAGCAAGAAGATATCCCACCTTCTATTCAGCTGATTCCAGATTAGCCTGTTCGGACATATGCCATTATCTTTAGGATTCTTATCAAACCAGGATGAACCACGATCTAAGAAGCTTTATTTGGGAACACTAATAAGTGGAGAATAACCAGGAAGTTGAATAAATCTCATAGGAGTTGTGAGTAAGAAGATATCCCACTTTCTATCCGGATGATTCCAGATTAGCCTGTTCGGACATATGGCAATATCTTCATGATTATTATCAAACCAGGATGAACCACGATCTAAGAAGCTTTATTTGAATCAGTGGAGAATAACCAGGAAGTTGAATAATTCTCATAAGTGTTGTGAGCAAGAAGATATCCCACCTTCTATCAAGATGATTCCAGATTAGCCTGTTCTGACATATGCCATTATCTTCATGATTCTTATCAAACGAGGATGAACCACTATCTAAGAAGCTTTCTTTGGAACCACTAATCAGTGGAGAATAACCAGGAAGTTGAATAAATATCATAAGTGTCGTGAGTAAGAAGATATCCCACCTTCTATCCAGCTGATTCCAGATTAGCCTGTTCGGACATATGCCAATATCTTCATGATTCTTATCAAACCAGGATGAACCACGATCTAAGAAGCTTTATTTGGAAACACTAATAAGTGGAGAATAACCAGGAAGTTTAATAAATCTCATAATTGTTGTGAGCAAGAAGATATCCCACCTTCTATCCAGATGATTCCAGATTAGCCTGTTCGGATATATGCCATTATCTTCATGATTCTTATTAAACCAGGATGAACCACGATCTAAGAAGTTTTATTTGCAACAACTAATCGGTGGAGAATAACCAGGAAGTTGAATAAATTTCATAAGTGTAGTGAGCAAGAAGATATCCCACCTTCTATCCAGATAATTCCAGATTAGCCTGTTCGGACATATGGCAATATCTTCATGATTATTATCAAACCAGGATGAACCACGATCTAAGAAGCTTTATTTGGAACCACTAATCAGTGGAGAATAACCAGGAAGTTGAATAAATCTCATAAGTGTTGTGAGCAAGAAGATATCCCACCTTCTATCCAGCTGATTCCAGATTAGCCTGTTCGAACATATGTCATTATCTTCATGATTCTTATCAAACCAGGATGAACCACGATCTAAGAAGCTTTATTTGGAAACACTAATCAGTGGAGAATAACAAGGAAGTTGAATAAATCTCATAAGTGTTGTGAGCAAGAAGATATCCCACCTTCTATCCAGATGATTCCAGATTAGCCTGTTCGGACATATGCCATTATCTTCATGATTCTTATCAAACCAGGATGAACCACGATATAAGAAGCTTTATTTGGAACCACTAATCAGTGGAGAATAACCAGGAAGTTGAATAAATCTCATAAGAGTTGTGAGTAAGAAGATATTCCACTTTCTTTCCAGATGATTCCAGATTAGCCTGTTCGGACATATGGCAATATCTTCATGATTATTATCAAACCAGGATGAACCACGATCTAAGAAGCTTTATTTGGAACCACTAATCAGTGGAGAATAACCAGGAAGTTGAATAAATCTCATAAGTGTTGTGAGCAAGAAGATATCCCACCTTCTATCCAGATGATTCCAGATTAGCATGTTCGGACATATGCCATTATCTTCATGATTCTTATCAAACCAGGATTAACCACGATCTAAGAAGCTTTGTTTGGAACCACTAATCAGTGGAGAATAACCAAGAAGTTGACTAAATATCATAAGTGTTGTGAGTAAGAAGATATCCCACCTTCTATCCAGCTGATTCCAGATTAGCCTGTTCGGACATATGCCATTATCTTCATGATTCTTATCAAACCAGGATGAACCACGATCTTAGAAGCTTTATTTGGAACCACTAATCAGTGGAGAATAACCAGGAAATTGAATAAATCTCATAGGAGTTGTGATTAAGAAGATATCCCACTTTCTATCCAGATGATTCCAGATTAGCCTGTTAGGAAATATGGCAATATCTTCATGATTGTTATCAAACCAGGATAAACCAATATGTAAGAAGCTTGATTGGGATCCACTAATCAGTTGAAAATAACCAGGAAGTTGAATAAATCTCATAGGAGTTGTGAGTAAGAAGATATCCCACCTTCTATCTAGATGATTCCAGATTAGCCTGTTCGGACATATGCCATTATCTTCATGATTCTTATCAAACCAGGATGAACCACGATCTAAGAAACTTTATTTGGAACCACTAATCAGTGGAAAATAACCAGGAAGTTGAAGAAATCTCATAGGAGTTGGGATTAAGAAGATATCCCACTTTCTATCCAGATGATTCCAGATTAGCCTGTTCGGAAATATGGCAATATCTTCATGATTCTTATCAAACCAGGATAAACCAATATGTAAGAAGATTGATTGGGACCACTAATCAGTTGAAAATAACCAGGGAGTTGAATAAATCTCATAGGAGTTGTGAGCAAGAAGATATCCCACCTTCTATCCATATGATTCCAGATTAGCCTGTTCGGACATATGCCATTATCTTCATGATTCTTATCAAACCAGGATGAACCACGAGCTAAGAAGCTTTATTTGGAAACACTAATCAGTGGAGAATAACCAGGAAGTTGAATAAATCTCATAAGTGTTGTGAGCAAGAGATATCCCACCTTCTATCCAGATGATTCCAGATTAGCCTGTTCTGACATATGCCATTATCTTCATGATTCTTATCAAACGAGGATGAAACACGATCTAAGAAGCTTTCTTTGGAACCACTAATCAGTGGAGAATAACCAGGAAGTTGAATAAATATCATAAGTGTTGTGAGTAAGAAGATATCCCACCTTCTATCCAGCTGATTCCAGATTAGCCTGTTCGGACATATGCCATTATCTTCATGATTCTTATCAAACCAGGATGAACCACGATCTAAGAAGCTTTATTTGCAACCACTAATCAGTGGAGAATAACCAGGAAGTTGAATAAATATCATAAGTGTCGTGAGTAAGAAGATATCCCACCTTCTATCCAGCTGATTCCAGATTAGCCTGTTCGGACATATGCCAATATCTTCATGATTCTTATCAAACCAGGATGAACCACGATCTAAGAAGCTTTATTTGGAAACACTAATAAGTGGAGAATAACCAGGAAGTTTAATAAATCTCATAATTGTTGTGAGCAAGAAGATATCCCACCTTCTATCCAGATGATTCCAGATTAGCCTGTTCGGATATATGCCATTATCTTCATGATTCTTATTAAACCAGGATGAACCACGATCTAAGAAGTTTTATTTGCAACAACTAATCGGTGGAGAATAACCAGGAAGTTGAATAAATTTCATAAGTGTAGTGAGCAAGAAGATATCCCACCTTCTATCCATATGATTCCAGATTAGCCTGTTCGGACATATGGTAATATCTTCATGATTATTATCAAACCAGGATGAACCACGATCAAAGAAGCTTTTTTTCGAACCACTAATCAGTGGAGAATAACCAGGAAGTTGAATAAATCTCACAAGTGTTGTGAGCAAGAAGATATCCCACCTTCTATCCAGCTGATTCCAGATTAGCCTGTTCGAACATATGCCATTATCTTCATGATTCTTATCAAACCAGGATGAACCACGATCTAAGAAGCTTTATTTGGAAACACTAATCAGTGGAGAATAACCAGGAAGTTGAATAAATCTCATCAGTGTTGTGAGCAAGAAGATATCCCACCTTCTATCCAGATGATTCCAGATTAGCATGTTTGGACATATGCCATTATCTTCATGATTCTTATCATACCAGGATGAA
This sequence comes from Raphanus raphanistrum x Raphanus sativus, assembly GCA_019705995.1. Taxonomy (NCBI): domain Eukaryota; kingdom Viridiplantae; phylum Streptophyta; class Magnoliopsida; order Brassicales; family Brassicaceae; genus Raphanus; species Raphanus raphanistrum x Raphanus sativus. Next base: position 41,677,994 of record CM034038.1, on the reverse strand, counting down.
CCACGATATAAGAAGCTTTATTTGGAACCACTAATCAGTGGAGAATAACCAGGAAGTTGGATAAATCTCATAGGAGTTGTGAGTAAGAAGATATCCCACTTTCTATCCAGATGATTCCAGATTAGCCTGTTCGGACATATGGCAATATCTTCATGACTATTATCAAACCAGGATGAACCACGATCTAAGAAGCTTTATTTGGAACCACTAATCAGTGTAGAATTACTAGGAAATTGAATAAATCTCATAAGTGTTGTGAGCAAGAAGATATCCCACCTTCTATCCAGATGATTCCAGATTAGCCTGTTCGGACATATGCCATTATCTTCATGATTCTTATCAAACCAGGATTAACCACGATCTAAGAAGCTTTGTTTGGAACCATTAATCAGGGGAGAATAACCATGAAGTTGAATAAATATCATAAGTGTTGTGAGTAAGAAGATATCCCACCTTCTATCCAGCTGATTCAAGATTAGCATGTTCGGACATATGCCATTATCTTCATGATTCTTATCAAACCAGGATGAACCACGATCTAAGAAGCTTTATTTGCAACCACTAATCATTGGAGAATAACCAGGAAGTTGAATAAATTTCATAAGTGTTGTGAGCAAGAAGACAACCCACCTTCTATCCAGATGATTCAAGATTAGCTTGTTCGGACATATGCCATTATTTTCACGATTCTTATCAAACTAGGATGAACCACGATCTAAGAGCTTTATTTGCAACCACTAATCAGTGGAGAATAACCAGGAAGTTGAATAAATTTCATAAGTGTTGTGAGCAATAAGATATCCCACCTTCTATCCAGATGATTCCAGATTAGCCTGTTCGGACATATGCCATTATCTTCATGATTCTTATCAAACCAGGATGAAACACGATCTAAGAAGCTTTATTTGCAACCACTAATAAGTGGAGAATAACCAGGAAGTTGAATAAATTTCATAAGTGTAGTGAGCAAGAAGATATCCCACCTTCTATCCAGATGATTCCAGATTAGCCTGTTCGGACATATGGCAATATCTTCATGACTATTATCAAACCAGGATGAACCACGATCTAAGAAGCTTTATTTGGAACCACTAATCAATGGAGAATAACCAGGAAATTGAATAAATCTCATAAGTGTTGTGAGCAAGAAGATATCCCACCTTCTATCCAGATGATTCCATATTAGCCTGTTCGGACATATGCCATTGTCTTCATGATTCTTATCAAACCAGGATTAACCACGATCTAAGAAGCTTTGTTTGGAACCACTAATCAGTGGATAATAACCAGGAAGTTGAATAAATATCATAAGTGTTGTGAGCAAGAAGATATCACACCTTCTATTCAGCTGATTCAAGATTAGCCTATTCAGACATATGCCATTATCTTCATGATTCTTATCAAACCAGGATGAACCACGATCTAAGAAGCTTTATTTGGAAACAATAATTAGTGGAGAATAATCAGGAAGTTGAATAAATCTCATAAGTGTTATGAGCAAGAAGATATCCCACCTTCTATCCAGATGATTCCAGATTAGCATGTTCAGACATATGCCATTATCTTCATGATTCTTATCAAACCAAGATGAACCACGATCTAAGAAGCTTTAATTGGAAACACTAATCAGTGGAGAATACCCAGGAAGTTGAATAAATCTCATAAGTGTTGTGAGCAAGAAGATATCCCACCTTCTATTCAGCTGATTCCAGATTAGCCTGTTCGGACATATGCCATTATCTTTATGATTCTTATCAAACCAGGATGAACCACAATCTAAGAAGCTTTATTTGGAAACACTAATCAGTGGAGAATAACCAGGAAGTTGAATAAATCTCATAGGAGTTGTGAGTAAGAAGATATCCCACTTTCTATCCAGATGATTCCAGATTAGCCTGTTCGGACATATGGCAATATCTTCATGATTATGATCAAACCAGGATGAACCACGATCTAAGAAGCTTTATTTGGAAACATTAATTAGTGGAGAATAATCAGGAAGTTGAATAAATCTCATAAGTGTTATGAGCAAGAATATATCCCACCTTCTATCCAGATGATTCCAGATTAGCCTGTTCGGACATATGCCATTATCTTCATGATTCTTATCAAACCAGGATGAACCACGATCTAAGAAGCTTTATTTGAAACCACTAATCAGTGGAGAATAACCAGGGAAGTTGAATAAATCTCATAGGAGTTGTGAGTAAGAAAATATCCCACTTTCTATCCATATGATTCCAGATTAGCCTGTTCGGACATATGCCATTATCTTCATGATTCTTATCAAACCAGGATGAACCACGATCTAAGAAGCTTTATTTGGAACCACTAATCAGTGGAGAATAACCAGGAAGTTGGAATAAATCTCATAGGAGTTGTGATTAAGAAGATATCCCACTTTCTATCTAGATGATTCCAGATTAGCCTGTTCGGAAATATGGCAATATCTTCATGATTCTTATCAAACCAGGATAAACCAATATGTAAGAAGCTTGATTGGGATCCACTAATCAGTTGAAAATAACCAGGAAGTTGAATAAATCTCATAGGATTTGTAAGTAAGAAGATATCCCACCTTCTATCCAGATTATTCCAGATTAGCCTGTTCGGACATATGCCATTATCTTCATGATTCTTATCAAACCAGGATGAACCACGATCTAAGAAACTTTATTTGGAACCACTAATCAGTGAAAAATAACCAGGAAGTTGAATAAATCTCATAGGAGTTGTGATTAAGAAGATATCCCACTTTCTATCCAGATGATTCCAGATTAGCCTATTCGGAAATATGGCAATATCTTCATGATTCTTATCAAACCAGGATAAACCAATATGTAAGAAGCTTGATTGGGATCCACTAATCAGTTGAAAATAACCAGGAAGTTGAATAAATCTCATAGGATTGGTAAGTAAGAAGATATCCCACCTTCTATCCAGATTATTCCAGATTAGCCTGTTCGGACATATGCAATTATCTTCATGATTCTTATCAAACCAGAATGAACCATGATCTAAGAAGCTTTATTTGGAACCACTAATCAGTGGAAAATAACCAGTAAGTTGAATAAATCTCATAGGAGTTGTGAGTAAGAAGATATCCTACTTTCTATCCAGATGATGCCAGATTAGCCTTTTCGGACATATGGCAATATCTTCATGATTCTTATCAAACCAAGATGAACCACGATCTAAGAAGCTTTATTTGGAACCACTAATCAGTGGATAATAACCAGGAAATTGAATAAATCTCATGTGTTGTGAGTAAGAAGATATCCCACCTTCTATCCAGATGATTCTAGATTAGCATGTTCGGACATATGCCATTATCTTCATGATTCTTATCAAACCAGGATGAACCAATATGTAAGAAGCTTGATTGGGAACCACTAATCAGTGGAGAATAACCAGGAAGTTGAATAAATCTCATAAGTGTTGTGAGCAAGAAGATATCTCACCTTCTATCTAGATGATTCCAGATTAGCCAGTTCGGACATATGCCATTATCTTCATGATTGTTATCAAACCAGGATGAACCACGATCTAAGAAGCTTTATTTGGAACCGCTAATCAGTGGAGAATAACCAGGAAGTTGAATAAATCTCATAGGAGTTGTGATTAAGAAGATATCTCACTTTCTATCCAGATGATTCCTGATCAGCCTGTTCGGACATATGGCAATATCTTCATGATTCTTATCAAACCAGGATGAACCAATATGTAAGAAGCTTTATTGGCATCCACTAATCAGTTGAGAATAACCAGGAACTTGAATAAATCTCATAGGAGTTGTGAGTAAGAAGATATCCAACTTTCTATCCAGATGATTCCAGATTAGCCTGTTCGGACATATGCCATTATCTTCATGATTCTTATCAAACCAGGATGAACCACGATCTAAGAAGTTTATTTGCAACCACTAATCAGTGGAGAATAACCAGGAAGTTGAATAAATTACAAAAGTGTAGTGAGCAAGAAGATATCCCACCTTCTATCCAGATGATTCCAGATTTGCCTGTTCGGACATATGCCATTATCTTCATGATTCTTATCAAACCAGGATGAACCACGATCTAAGAAGCTTTATTTGGAAACACTAATCAGTGGAGAATAACCAGGAAGTTGAATAAATTACAAAAGTGTAGTGAGCAAGAAGATATCTCACCTTCTATCCAGATGATTCCAGATTAGCATGTTCGGACATATGCCATTATCTTCATGATTCTTATCAAACCAGGATGAACCACGATATAAGAAGATTTATTTGGAACCACTAATCAGTGGAGAATAACAGGGAAGTTGAATAAATCTCATAGGAGTTGTGAGTAAGAAGATATCCAACTTTCTATCCATATGATTCCAGATTAGCCTGTTCGGACATATGGCAAAATCTTCATGATTATTATCAAACCAGGATGAACCACGATCTAAGAAGCTTTATTTGGAACCACTAATCAGTGGAGAATAACCAGGAAGTTGAATAAATCTCATAAGTGTTGTGAGAAAGAAGATATCCCACCTTCTATCCAGATGATTCCAGATTAGCCTGTTCGGACATATCCCATTATCTTCATGATTCTTATCAAACCAGGATGAACCACGATATAAGAAGATTTATTTGGAACCACTAATATGTGGAGAATAACAGGGAAGTTGAATAAATCTCATAGGAGTTGTGAGTAAGAAGATATCCCACTTTCTATCCATATGATTCCAGATTAGCCTGTTCGGACATATGGCAAAATCTTCATGATTATTATCAAACCAGGATGAACCACGATCTAAGAAGCTTTATTTGGAACCACTAATCAGTGGAGAATAACCAGGAAGTTGAATAAATATCATAAGTGTTGTGAGTAAGAAGATATTCCACCTTCTATCCAGCTGATTCCAGATTAGCCTGTTCGGACATATGCCATTATCGTCATGATTCTTATCAAACCAGGATGAACCACGATCTAAGAAGCTTTATTTGGAAACCCTAATCAGTCTAGAATAACCAGGAAGTTGAATAAATCTCATAAGTGTTGTGAGAAAGAAGATATCCCACCTTCTATCCAGATGATTCCAGATTAGCCTGTTCGGACATATGCCATTATCTTCATGATTCTTATCAAACCAGGATGAACCACGATCTAAGAAGCTTTATTTGGAAACGATAATCAGTGGAGAATAACCAGGAAGTTGAATAAATCTCATAACTGTTGTGAGTAAGAAGATATCTCACCTTCTATCCAGCTGATTCCAGATCAGCCTGTTCGGACATATGCCATTATCTTCATGATTCTTATCAAACCAGGATGAACGAAGATCTAAGAAGCTTTTTTTGGAACCACTAATCAGTGGAGAATAACCAGGAAGTTGAATAAATATCATAAGTGTTGTGAGTAAGAAGATATCCCACCTTCTATCCAGCTGATTCCATATTAGCCTGTTCAGACTTATGCCATTATCTTCATGATTCTTATCAAACCAGGATGAACCACGATCTAAGAAGCTTTATTTGCAACCACCAATCAGTGGAGGATAACCAGGAAGTTGAATAAATTTCATAAGTGTTGTGAGAAAGAAGATATCCCACCTTTTATCCAGATGATTCCAGATTAGCATGTTCGGACATATGCCATTATCTTCATGATTCTTATCAAACCAGGATGAACCACGATCTAAGAAGCTTTATTTGAAACCGCTAATCAGTGGAGAATAACCAGGAAGTTGAATAAATCTCATAGGAGTTGTGAGTAAGAAGATATCCCACTTTCTATCCAGATGATTCCTGATCAGCCTGTTCGAACATATGGCAATATCTTCATGATTCTTATCAAACCAGGATGAACCAATATGTAAGAAGCTTTATTGGGATCCACTAATCAGTTGAGAATAACCAGGAACTTGAATAAATCTCATAGGAGTTGTGAGTAAGAAGATATCCCACTTTCTATCCAGATGATTCCAGATTAGCCTGTTCGGATATATGCCATTATCTTCATGATTCTTATCAAACCAGGATGAACCACGATCTAAGAAGCTTTATTTGGAAACACTAATCCGTGGAGAATAACCAGGAAGTTGAATAAATCTCATAGGAGTTGTGAGCAAGATATCCCACCTTCTATCCAGATGATTCCAGATTAGCATGTTCGGACATATGCCATTATCTTCATGATTCTTATCAAACCAGGATGAACCACGATATAAGAAGCTTTATTTGGAACCACTAATCAGTGGAGAATAACCAGGAAGTTGAATAAATATCATAAGTGTTGTGAGTAAGAAGATATTCCACCTTCTATCCAGCTGATTCCAGATTAGCCTGTTCGGACATATGCCATTATCTTCATGATTCTTATCAAACTAGGATGAACCACGATCTAAGAAGTTTTATTTGTAAACACTAATCAGTGTAGAATAACCAGGAAGTTGAATAAATCACATAAGTGTTGTGAGAAAGAAGATATCCCACCTTCTATCCAGATGATTCCAGATTAGCCTGTTTGGACATATGCCATTATCTTCATGATTCTTATCAAACCAGGATGAAACACGATCTAAGAAGCTTTATTTGGAAACACTAATCATTGGAGAATAATCAGGAAGTTGAGTAAATCTCATAAGTGTTGTGAGAAAGAAGATATATCACCTTCTATCCAGCTGATTCCAGATCAGCCTGTTCGGACATATGCCATTATCTTCATGATTCTTATCAAACCAGGATGAACGAAGATCTAAGAAGCTTTTTTTGGAACCACTAATCAGTGGAGAATAACCAGGAAGTTGAATAAATATCATAAGTGTTGTGAGTAAGAAGATATCCCACCTTCTATCCAGCTGATTCCAGATTAGCCTGTTCGGACATATGCCATTATCTTCATGATTCTTATCAAACCAGGATGAACCACGATCTAAGAAGCTTTATTTGCAACCACTAATCAGTGGAGAATAACCAGTAAGTTGAATAAATATCATAAGTGTTGTGAGTAAGAAGATATTCCACCTTCTATCCAGCTGATTCCAGATTAGCCTGTTCGGACATATGCCATTATCTTCATGATTCTTATCAAACTAGGATGAACCACGATCTAAGAAGTTTTATTTGTAAACACTAATCAGTGTAGAATAACCAGGAAGTTGAATAAATCACATAAGTGTTGTGAGAAAGAAGATATCCCACCTTCTATCCAGATGATTCCAGATTAGCCTGTTTGGACATATGCCATTATCTTCATGATTCTTATCAAACCAGGATGAAACACGATCTAAGAAGCTTTATTTGGAAACACTAATCATTGGAGAATAATCAGGAAGTTGAGTAAATCTCATAAGTGTTGTGAGAAAGAAGATATATCACCTTCTATCCAGCTGATTCCAGATCAGCCTGTTCGGACATATGCCATTATCTTCATGATTCTTATCAAACCAGGATGAACGAAGATCTAAGAAGCTTTTTTTGGAACCACTAATCAGTGGAGAATAACCAGGAAGTTGAATAAATATCATAAGTGTCACTACAAGAAATATGAGTATTGGTAGCAATTCACGGTAGCACGAATTCACTAACTGCTACCAAAACTGTCAAATTCGAAACACAACTCTGTTATAGCATTAAATTTGTGCTAGGAAAGATTTTCATTAGGCGGGAACCAAAAAATCACTACTATAGCTGAAATTTCATTTTGGAGGTGAAAACACTTAGTCAAATTTCACTTTGGCACCAAAATATTTCGTTTTAATAAAAATAATAAATTTTTATGGCCTAAATCATTTACTTCCTTCGAAGAAAAAAGAATCGATAGAAAAAAAAACCTATCGATTCTTTTTTCTTCTTCTTCGTTGTTTGGTTCAATCTAATCTCTTCATCCTCCATCTTCTTCAGTTTGGGTTTTTTTTTTGTTCTTATTCATCCCAATCCAGTAAACGATGATGGCAAGGGAACCCTGATCTCGTCTTTCCCAATCTCCTCCACTTTGCACTCTGTAAATCAATTATCGTCGCTCCACCAAACCCTGAACCTCGATCTATCCTTGAACGACGATTACGTCTCATAATCATCTCTGTAAGACCTTGAAACCCCCTCAATTTCACTCCTTCATGCTTCTCCTCAGATCCCAACTCCTCTGATTCGATAAAGGAGAGACAGATGGAGCAGAGACAGCAAGTAGCCAAGGCTGAACAGGTTATATTTCTTCTTTCTCTGTCTCTTTGTTTATATACTTCTTACAAATATTCTCATCCTCTTCTCTCTCTCTTGCAGACAGAGAAAGCTTTTCTTAAGCAACCCAAGGTCTTCCTAAGGTACGTAAGAAGAAGGAAAAAGAATGAATCTTATCGTTTTGCTTATGAATTGGTCCTTATGATGATGATTATGTGTGTGTTTCAGCTAGAAGAAATCTGGGAAGGAAAAAGACTAAGTCTGAGACTTGTGATTTAAGGAACTTTTATTCAGACTAACGAAGAGGTCGCAATTAAGCTTGTGAGTGATTCGATAGCTAAAGACTCCAACTTTTCTTCTTCTGTTCAAAGTTGATTTTTTTAACTGTTGTTGTTGCAGGAAAGTGTGAAGAGCGCATCCCCAACTGTTATATGAGTCTGGATATATAGTGTTGTTCAGAAAGAGTTTGGTTACTGCTGATCGAGAAGCACTGATAGATGAAGTCACGGAGAATCAGAGTGTTGGACAAGAATAGATGCTGTGTGAAGTGTCCACTCTGTGAGAGGTTTGTGTGTGTTGACTGTGATGTTCCTTGGCATGATTCTGTGAGCTTTGAAGAGTTTCAGATTCTTCCGGTTGATGAAAGATATCCAGATCATTGCATCGCTTGGTTAGGTATAAGAAGTGGAGACAGTGTTTGGCTTTGTGGTTTCTTATAACAATGTTGAGATCTCTCTTTGTGTTCTTTGTAGGTGTGGGCATGAGCTTTTCTACTGTTGTGGAGCAGAGTCAGAGAAGGACAACATAGTTGCACTTGTGACACATTTAACTCGATGCCAATGGTAATAGACGCTTACTCAGAGCAAGAAAGATCTCAGCTAGTTCTGATCCAACGGTTCTTAGTGGGTGATTAGATTTTGAAAGATGAAACCTTTTTTGTTTCAGGAAGAGTTGTTGATGGCAGAGAGATGACTGTTCAGTTTTGTGAAACCTTTCTATGTATTTTTCTGTCTTAGATTTACAGACACCATACCGTTGACCAGAAAAAAAAAGATTTACAGACACCATAAGTATGTTCCAGGCCTTTGGTTTTTTCAGTTTCATCTGAGATGACTCTTGAGAATGAAGTTGTTTGAATTGTGTATAGGCCGGAGCAAGAGATGTATATTTTTTCCAGTTTCATCTGATATGATAATTGGAGTTTTATAAGTTTATATAAACAATATATGCCCATTAATAATATAACAATGCAAAACTGCCATAATTTTATGAAAATAAATATTTGATAAGTTAAAATATAAATTTAGAACTTTTAACTTTACATGAAAATACAGTTCAATATAAAAATATTAATGCAACCCAAATCCATCTAATACCCTAAATCTAATACTCTAAACCCTAAATTCAAACATAAATGATATTATAAATACTAAATAAAATCTCTGGATATAATATTTTCAGATTTTAAATCCAAAATTAAAATTAAACTCGATTTAAACTTTTTATTTTAGTATATAAATTCAAAAATTTAAATCTTAAATCTTCAATACCTAAACCCTAACTTCAAACATAAACATACACATCAACTCTAAATTTCAAATTATAAATCTTTTTCAATTATAACTTTAATTTAAAATTTTATTTAATGTAATAATACTGTTTTATTTTTTTACTTGTGTGTTTAGAGTATAAACTCCAAACCCTATTCCCTAAACTCTAAATATTCTACTTCAAACCCTAAATACTATCCCATACATCATAACACTTTCGATTAATTATAAATTCTAAAATATAAATTTATATTCTAAACAATAAATCTTTAACAAAATTATAAATAAAAAACGTATTTAAAAAAATATAAACTTTAAATCTTAAGCTATGAACACAAACCTTTAACCTAAACATCATACTTTAAATGTAAACTCTAAATCTTTTTCACTTTTTGATTTAATATAATAATACTGTTTTTATATTTAAACCCTGTATCATACAGAAATATTCAACTTGAAACATTATAATCCAAACCCTATATATACTCCAAAATCTATGTATAATTCCAAACCCTATATCATATTTCAAACTCTATACAACAAGAAGCAAAAAGGTACAAAACAGTATTATATTAAATAATACTGTTTTTATATAATAATACTGTTTTTTGTATTAAATATTCCAAATAATTTTTTATGTTATAGCTTCCAAAAATTTAAATAAAACCACTGATCAAGAAACAATAAGGTACAAAAACAAAAGAAATATTTAGATTGGAAAGAACCAATTAGAAACAAGTGTGTGGATCACAATCTTGACCATTCATTAAATTGAATCTAAAGGTCCACAATCGTTCTGTTATGATTGGTTCATTTAGAAAAAGGTGGGATCACCGATATTTAATACTGACCGTTGATGAGTGTTGATCTGAAGGTTGAAATTAATCTAATTTAATTATTTTTTTTAATCGTTCTCTTCCTTCTTTCCTCCTCTGTCGATACCTCTTCTCTCTTCTCTCTTCTCTCATTCTCATCTCTAGTCTCTCTTCTACTATGCTTCTTCTCCTTTTTTCAGGTTTGATCTCAACCTGCTTTGAATGATAGCTCCAATATTACCGATGGCACCAGGATTCACGCTGCTGTTTCTACCGTCTACTCGATGGGTACAGATCTAGGGTTGTTCTTTGGAGTCATTTGGTTTGTCATCTCCTTAAGATCCGGTCTGGTTTGTCCGTCTGACGTTCTCCACCACCACGGGTAACTCTCTATACCTCTCTTTCTCTCTTTCTCTCAGCGTTTTGATTCTGGTTTTCTTTTTCTGTTCTTAGTTAAAGAATGTGTAAAAGGCAGAAGAAGGTTGATGGTGGTGGTCTAGCGTAAACCGTGGTGGTCTCTAATTCGCATCCGAATCGTCCCGTCGTCAATGGTCTCGAGCTTACCCCTGTCGTCAGCGGTCTCGAACTTGTCGTCGTCATCGATGGTGCCGTAGATGGAGACAGAATAGAGGAAGACGTCGGAAGGGAGGCAAAGGAGGAAGGAGGAGGCGGCAGCGCAGAGAGATTAGGTTTAGAGTTAATTAGGTTTTGGTTAATTAGGTTTAGATTTTGGTTAATTAGTCTATGGTTTAGACTGTTCTGGTTTAGACTGTTCTGGTTTACTTCATTTTTTTGTGCTGGTTTGGTTTTGTAAAACATCTTATTTGTAAATTATTTATTTAATAAATATAATTCAACTTTAATTTTAGGTTTCGATTAATTTTAATTTATATTACAATTCAATATAAATTTTAATTAATTATTAAAATGAAATAATAAAAATGAAATAATAATAATTAATATTTTCAAATATAAATGAGATGTAATAGCATCATATCAATGTTGTTATAATATATTTTACAGCACTAAAAAAAAGCCATGAAAGAATAAATCATAGCACGAATATATAGCTCACGAATAAACGCTATAATATCTATATTTTTTATAGCACATGAAAATACGCTATGATAAGGGGGGATCTCTACCATAGCTGCGGCTGTCAGAGCGTTTACAAAAACGCTACGAAAACCCTATGGTAGCGTTTTTCGTGTGTTACTAATACCGATTTTTCTTGTAGTGTGTTGTGAGTAAGAAGATATCCCACCTTCTATCCAGCTGATTCCAGATTAGCCTGTTCGGACATATGCCATTATCTTCATGATTCTTATCAAACCAGGATGAACCACGATCTAAGAAGCTTTATTTGCAACCACTAATCAGTGGAGAATAACCAGGAAGTTGAATAAATTACAAAAGTGTAGTGAGCAAGAAGATATCCCACCTTCTATCCAGATGATTCCAGATTAGCCTGTTCGGACATATGCCAATATCTTCATGATTCTTATCAAACCAGGATGAACCAATATGTAAAAAGCTTGATTGGGGAACCACTAATCAGTGGAGAATAACCAGGAAGTTGAATAAATCTCATAAGTGTTGTGAGTAAGAAGATATCCAACTTTCTATCCAGATTAGCATGTTCGGACATATGCCATTATCTTCATGATTCTTATCAAACCAGGATGAACCAATATGTAAGAAGCTTGATTTGGAACAACTAATCAGTGGAGAATAACCAGGAAGTTGAATAAATATCATAGGAGTTGTGAGTAAGAAGATATCCTACCTTCTATCCAGATGATTCCAGATTAGCCTGTTCGGACATATGCCATTATCTTCATGATTCTTATCAAACCAGGATGAACCAATATGTAAGAAGCTTGATTGGGAACCACTAATCAGTCGAGAATAACCAGGAAGTTGAATAAATCTCATAAGTGTTGTGAGCAAGAAGATATCCCACCTTCTATCCAGATGATTCCTGATTAGCCAGTTCGGACATATGCCATTATCTTCATGATTCTTGTCAAACCAGGATGAACCACGATCTAAGAAGCTTTATTTGGAACCGATAATCAGTGGAGAATAACCAGGAAGTTGAATAAATCTCATAGGAGTTGTGATTAAGAAGATATCCCACTTTCTATCCAGATGATACCTGATCAGCCTGTTCGAACATATGGCAATATCTTCATGATTCTTATCAAACCAGGATGAACCAATATGTAAGAAGCTTTATTGGGATCCACTAATCAGTTGAGAATAACCAAGAACTTGAATAAATCTCATAGGAGTTGTGAGTAAGAAGATATCCCACTTTCTATCCAGATGATTCCAGATTAGCCTGTTCGGACATATGCCATTATCTTCATGATTCTTATCAAACCAGGATGAACCACGATCTAAGAAGCTTTGTTTGGAAACACTAATCAGTGGAGAATAACCAGGAAGTTGAATAAATCTCATAGGAGTTGTGAGCAAGATATCCCACCTTCTATCCAGATGATTCCAGATTAGCATGTTCGGACATATGCCATTATCTTCATGATTCTTATCAAACCAGGATGAACCACAATATAAGAAGCTTTATTTGGAACCACTAATCAGTGGAGAATAACAGGGAAGTTGAATAAATTTCATAGGAGTTGTGAGTAAGAAGATATCCCAGTTTCTATCCATATGATTCCAGATTAGCCTGTTCGGACATATGGCAATATCTTCATGATTATTATCAAACCAGGATGAACCACGATCTAAGAAGCTTTATTTGGAACCACTAATCAGTGGAGAATAACCAGAAAGTTGAATAAATCTCATAAGTGTTGTGAGCAAGAAGATATCCCACCTTCTATCCAGATGATTCCAGATTAGCCTTTTCGGACATATGCAATTATCTTCATGATTCTTATCAAACCAGGATGAACCACGATCTAAGAAGCTTTATTTGGAAACACTAATCAGTGGAGAATAACTAGGAAGTTGAATAAATCTCATAAGTGTTGTGAGAAAGAAGATATCCCACCTTCTATCCAGATGATTCCAGATTAGCGTGTTCGGACATATGCCATTATCTTCATGATTCTTATCAAACCAGGATGAACCACGATCTAAGAAGCTTTCTTTGGAACCACTAATCAGTGGAGAATAACCAGGAAGTTGAATAAATATCATAAGTGTTGTGAGTAAGAAGATATCCCACCTTCTATCCAGCTTTTTCCAGATTAGCCTGTTCGGACATATGCCATTATCTTCATGATTCTTATCAAACCAGGATGAACCACGATCTAAAAAGCTTTATTTGCAACCACTAATCAGTGGAGAATAACCAGGAAGTTGAATAAATTACAAAAGTGTAGTGAGCAAGAAGATATCCCACCTTTTATCCAGATGATTCCAGCTTAGCCTGTTCGGATATATGCCATTATCTTCATGATTCTTATCAAACCAGGATGAACCACGATCTAAGAAGTTTATTTGGAAACACTAATCAGTAGAGAATAACCAGGAAGTCGAATAAATTACAAAAGTGTAGTGAGCAAGAAGATATCCCACCTTCTATCCAGATGATTTCAGATTAGCATGTTCGGACATATGCCATTATCTTCATGATTCTTATCAAACCAGGATGAACCACGATATAAGAAGATTTATTCGGAACCACTAATCAGTGGAGAATAACAGGGAAGTTGAATAAATCTCATAGGAGTTGTGAGTAAGAAGATATCCCACTTTCTATCCATATGATTCCAGATTAGCCTGTTCGGACATATGGCAAAATCTTCATGATTATTATCAAACCAGGATGAACCACGATCTAAGAAGCTTTATTTGGAACCACAAATCAGTGGAGAATAACCAGGAATTTGAATAAATCTCATAAGTGTTGTGAGCAAGAAGATATCCCACCTTCTATCCAGATGATTCCAGATTAGCCTGTTCGGACATATGCCATTATCTTCATGATTCTTATCAAACCAGGATGAACTACGATCTAAGAAGCTTTGTTTGGAACTACTAATCAGTGGAGAATAACCAGGAAGTTAAATAAATATCATAAGTGTTGTGAGTAAGAAGATATCCCACCTTCTATCCAGCTGATTCCAGATTAGCCTGTTCGGACATATGCCATTATCTTCATGATTCTTATAAAACCAGGATGAACCACGATCTAAGAAGCTTTATTTGCAACCACTAATCAGTGGAGAATAACCAGGAAGTTGAATAAATTTCATAAGTGTTGTGAGCAAGAAGATATCCCACCTTCTATCCAGATTATTCCAGATTGGCCTGTTCAGACATATGCCATTATCTTCATGATTCTTATCAAACCAGGATGAACCACGATCTAAGAAGCTTTGTCTGGAACCACTAATCAGTGGAGAATAACCAGGAAGTTGAATAAATACCTTAAGTGTTGTGAGTAAGAAGATATCCCACCTTCTATCCAGCTGATTCCAGATTAGCATGTTCGGACATATGCCATTATCTTCATGATTCTTATCAAACCAGGATGAACCACGATCTAAGAAGCTTTATTTGGAAACACTAATCAGTGTAGAATAACCAGGAAGTTGAATAAATCTCATAAGTGTTGTGAGAAAGAAGATATCCCACCTTCTATCCAGATGATTCCAGATTAGCCTGTTCGGACATATGCCATTATCTTCATGATTCTTATCAAACCAGGATGAACCACGATCTAAGAAGCTTTATTTGGAAACACTAATCAGTGGAGAATAACCAGGAAGTTGAATAAATCTCATAAGTGTTGTGAGCAAAAAGATATCCCACCTTCTATCCAGCTGATTCCAGATCAGCCTGTTTGGACATATGCCATTATCTTCATGATTCTTATCAAACCAGGATGAACCACGATCTAAGAAGCTTTATTTGGAAACACTAATCAGTGGAGAATAACCAGGAAGTTGAATAAATCTCATAAGTGTTGTGAGAAAGAAGATATCCCACCTTCTATCCAGATGATTCCAGATTAGCCTGTTCGGACATATGCCATTATCTTCATGATTCTTATCAAACCAGAATTAACCACGATCTAAGAAGCTTTCTTTAGAACCAATAATCAGTGGAAAATAACCAGGAAGTTGAATAAATCTCATAAGTGTTGTGAGTAAGAAGATATCCAACTTTCTATCCAGATTAGCATGTTCGGACATATGCCATTATCTTCATGATTCTTATCAAACCAAGATGAACCAATATGTAAGAAGCTTGATTGGGAACAACTAATCAGTGGAGAATAACCAGGAAGTTGAATAAATATCATAGGAGTTGTGAGTAAGAAGATATCCCACCTTCTATCCAGATGATTCCAGATTAGCCTGTTCGGACATATGCCATTATCTTCATGATTCTTATCAAACCAGGATGAACCAATATGTAAGAAGCTTGATTGGGAACCACTAATCAGTGGAGAATAACCAGGAAGTTGAATAAATCTCATAAGTGTTGTGAGCAAGAAGATATCCCACCTTCTATCCAGATGATTCCTGATTAGCCAGTTCGGACATATGCCAATATCTTCATGATTCTTGTCAAACCAGGATGAACCACGATCTAAGAAGCTTTATTTGGAACCGATAATCAGTGGAGAATAACCAGGAAGTTGAATAAATCTCATAGGAGTTGTGATTAAGAAGATATCCCACTTTCTATCCAGATGATACCTGATCAGCCTGTTCGAACATATGGCAATATCTTCATGATTCTTATTAAACCAGGATGAACCAATATGTAAGAAGCTTTATTGGGATCCACTAATCAGTTGAGAATAACCAAGAACTTGAATAAATCTCATAGGAGTTGTGAGTAAGAAGATATCCCACTTTCTATCCAGATGATTCCAGATTAGCATGTTCGGACATATGCCATTATCTTCATGATTCTTATCAAACCAGGATGAACCACGATCTAAGAAGCTTTGTTTGGAAACACTAATCAGTGGAGAATAACCAGGAAGTTGAATAAATCTCATAGGAGTTGTGAGCAAGATATCCCACCTTCTATCCAGATGATTCCATATTAGCATGTTCGGACATATGCCATTATCTTCATGATTCTTATCAAACCAGGATGAACCACGATATAAGAAGCTTTATTTGGAACCAATAATCAGTGGAGAATAACAGGGAAGTTGAATAAATTTCATAGGAGTTGTGAGTAAGAAGATATCCCACTTTCTATCCATATGATTCCAGATTAGACTGTTCGGACATATGGCAATATCTTCATGATTATTATCAAACCAGGATGAACCACGATCTAAGAAGCTTTGTTTGGAACCACTAATCAGTGGAGAATAACCAGGAAGTTGAATAAATACCTTAAGTGTTGTGAGTAAGAAGATATCCCACCTTCTATCCAGCTGATTCCAGATTAGCCTGTTCGGACATATGCCATTATCTTCATGATTCTTATAAAACCAGGATGAACCACGATCTAAGAAGCTTTATTTGCAACCACTAATCAGTGGAGAATAACCAGGAAGTTGAATAAATTTCATAAGTGTTGTGAGCAAGAAGATATCCCACCTTCTATCCAGATTATTCCAGATTGGCCTGTTCAGACATATGCCATTATCTTCATGATTCTTATCAAACCAGGATGAACCACGATCTAAGAAGCTTTGTCTGGAACCACTAATCAGTGGAGAATAACCAGGAAGTTGAATAAATACCTTAAGTGTTGTGAGTAAGAAGATATCCCACCTTCTATCCAGCTGATTCCAGATTAGCATGTTCGGACATATGCCATTATCTTCATGATTCTTATCAAACCAGGATGAACCACGATCTAAGAAGCTTTATTTGGAAACACTAATCAGTGTAGAATAACCAGGAAGTTGAATAAATCTCATAAGTGTTGTGAGAAAGAAGATATCCCACCTTCTATCCAGATGATTCCAGATTAGCCTGTTCGGACATATGCCATTATCTTCATGATTCTTATCAAACCAGGATGAACCACGATCTAAGAAGCTTTATTTGGAAACACTAATCAGTGGAGAATAACCAGGAAGTTGAATAAATCTCATAAGTGTTGTGAGCAAAAAGATATCCCACCTTCTATCCAGCTGATTCCAGATCAGCCTGTTTGGACATATGCCATTATCTTCATGATTCTTATCAAACCAGGATGAACCACGATCTAAGAAGCTTTATTTGGAAACACTAATCAGTGGAGAATAACCAGGAAGTTGAATAAATCTCATAAGTGTTGTGAGAAAGAAGATATCCCACCTTCTATCCAGATGATTCCAGATTAGCCTGTTCGGACATATGCCATTATCTTCATGATTCTTATCAAACCAGAATTAACCACGATCTAAGAAGCTTTCTTTAGAACCAATAATCAGTGGAAAATAACCAGGAAGTTGAATAAATCTCATAAGTGTTGTGAGTAAGAAGATATCCAACTTTCTATCCAGATTAGCATGTTCGGACATATGCCATTATCTTCATGATTCTTATCAAACCAAGATGAACCAATATGTAAGAAGCTTGATTGGGAACAACTAATCAGTGGAGAATAACCAGGAAGTTGAATAAATATCATAGGAGTTGTGAGTAAGAAGATATCCCACCTTCTATCCAGATGATTCCAGATTAGCCTGTTCGGACATATGCCATTATCTTCATGATTCTTATCAAACCAGGATGAACCAATATGTAAGAAGCTTGATTGGGAACCACTAATCAGTGGAGAATAACCAGGAAGTTGAATAAATCTCATAAGTGTTGTGAGCAAGAAGATATCCCACCTTCTATCCAGATGATTCCTGATTAGCCAGTTCGGACATATGCCAATATCTTCATGATTCTTGTCAAACCAGGATGAACCACGATCTAAGAAGCTTTATTTGGAACCGATAATCAGTGGAGAATAACCAGGAAGTTGAATAAATCTCATAGGAGTTGTGATTAAGAAGATATCCCACTTTCTATCCAGATGATACCTGATCAGCCTGTTCGAACATATGGCAATATCTTCATGATTCTTATTAAACCAGGATGAACCAATATGTAAGAAGCTTTATTGGGATCCACTAATCAGTTGAGAATAACCAAGAACTTGAATAAATCTCATAGGAGTTGTGAGTAAGAAGATATCCCACTTTCTATCCAGATGATTCCAGATTAGCATGTTCGGACATATGCCATTATCTTCATGATTCTTATCAAACCAGGATGAACCACGATCTAAGAAGCTTTGTTTGGAAACACTAATCAGTGGAGAATAACCAGGAAGTTGAATAAATCTCATAGGAGTTGTGAGCAAGATATCCCACCTTCTATCCAGATGATTCCATATTAGCATGTTCGGACATATGCCATTATCTTCATGATTCTTATCAAACCAGGATGAACCACGATATAAGAAGCTTTATTTGGAACCAATAATCAGTGGAGAATAACAGGGAAGTTGAATAAATTTCATAGGAGTTGTGAGTAAGAAGATATCCCACTTTCTATCCATATGATTCCAGATTAGACTGTTCGGACATATGGCAATATCTTCATGATTATTATCAAACCAGGATGAACCACGATCTAAGAAGCTTTGTTTGGAACCACTAATCAGTGGAAAATAACCAGGAAGTTGAATAAATCTCATAAGTGTTGTGAGCAAGAAGATATCCCACCTTCTATCCAGATGATTCCAGATTAGCCTGTTCGGACATATGCAATTATCTTCATGATTCTTATCAAACCAGGAAGAACCACGATCTAAGAAGCTTTATTTGGAAACACTAATCAGTGGAGAATAACCAGGAAGTTGAATAAATCTCATAAGTAATGTGAGAAAGAAGATATCCCACCTTCTATCCAGATGATTCCAGATTAGCCTGTTCGGACATATGCCATTATCTTCATGATTCTTATCAAACCAGGATGAACCACGATCTAAGAAGATTTCTTTGGAACCACTAATCAGTGGAGAATAACCAGGAAGTTGAATAAATATCATAAGTGTTGTGAGTAAGAAGATATCCCACCTTCTATCCAGCTGATTCCAGATTAGCCTCTTCAGACATATGCCATTATCTTCATGATTCTTATCAAACCAGGATGAACCACGATCTAAGAAGCTTTATTTGCAACCACTAATCAGTGGAGAATAACCAGGAAGTTGAATAAATTACAAAAGTGTAGTGAGCAAGAAGATATCCCACCTTCTATCCAGATGATTCCAGATTAGCCTGTTCGGATATATGCCATTATCTTCATGATTCTTATCAAACCAGGATGAACCACGATCTAAGAAGCTTTATTTGGAAACACTAATCAGTGGAGAATAACCAGGAAGTTGAATAAATTACAAAAGTGTAGTGAGCAAGAAGATATCCCACCTTCTATCCAGATGATTCCAGATTAGCATGTTCGGACATATGCCATTATCTTCATGATTCTTATCAAACCAGGATGAACCACGATATAAGAAGATTTATTTGGAACCACTAATCAGTGGAGATTAAAAGGGAAGTTGAATAAATCTCATAGGAGTTGTGAGTAAGAAGATATCCCACTTTCTATCCATATGATTCCAGATTAGCCTGTTCGGACATATGGCAAAATCTTCATGATTATTATCAAACCAGGATGAACCACGATCTAAGAAGCTTTATTTGGAACCACTAATCAGTGGAGAATAACCAGGAATTGAATAAATCTCATAAGTGTTGTGAGCAAGAAGATATCCCACCTTCTATCCAGATGATTCCAGATTAGCCTGTTCGGACATATGCCATTATCTTCACGATTCTTATAAAACCAGGATGAACCACGATCTAAGAAGCTTTGTTTGGAACTACTAATCAGTGGAGAATAACCAGGAAGTTAAATAAATATCATAAGTGTTGTGAGCAAGAAGATATCCCACCTTCTATCCAGCTGATTCCAGATTAGCCTGTTCGGACATATTCCATTATCTTCATGATTCTTATCAAACCAGGATGAACCACGATCTAAGAAGCTTTATTTGCAACCACTAATCAGTGCAGAATAACCAGGAAGTTGAATAAATTTCATAAGTGTTGTGAGCAAGAAGATATCCCACCTTCTATCCAGATGATTCCAGATTAGCCTGTTCAGACATATGCCATTATCTTCATGATTCTTATCAAACCAGGATGAACCACGATCTAAGAAGCTTTGTCTGGAACCACTAATCAGTGGAGAATAACCAGGAAGTTGAATAAATACCTTAAGTGTTGTGAGTAAGAAGATATCCCACCTTCTATCCAGCTGATTCCAGATTAGCCTGTTCGGACATATGCCATTATCTTCATGATTCTTATCAAACCAGGATGAACCACGATCTAAGAAGCTTTATATGGAAACACTAATCAGTGTAGAATAAACAGGAAGTTGAATAAATCTCATAAGTGTTGTGAGAAAGAAGATAGCCCACCTTCTATCCAGATGATTCCAGATTAGCATGTTCGGACATATGCCATTATCTTCATGATTCTTATCAATCCAGGATGAACCACAATCTAAGAAGCTTTATTTGGAAACACTAATCAGTGGAGAATAACCAGGAAGTTGAATAAATCTCATAAGTGTTGTGAGCAAGAAGATATCCCACCTTCTATCCAGCTGATTCCAGATCAGGCTGTTCGGACATATGCCATTATCTTCATGATTCTTATCAAACCAGGATGAACGAAGATCTAAGAAGCTTTATTTGGAAACACTAATCAGTGGAGAATAACCAGGAAGTTGAATAAATATCATAAGTGTTGTGAGCAAGAAAATATCCCACCTTCTATCCAGCTGATTCTAGATCAGCATGTTCGGACATATGCCATTATCTTCATGATTCTTATCAAACCAGGATGAACGAAGATCTAAGAAGCTTTTTTTGGAACCACTAATCAGTGGATAATAACCAGGAAGTTGAATAAATATCATAAGTGTTGTGAGTAAGAAGATATCCCACCTTCTATCCAGCTGATTCCAGATTAGCATGTTTGGACATATGTCATTATCTTCATGATTCTTATCAAACCAGGATGAACCACGATCTAAGAAGCTTTATTTGCAACCACTAATCAGTGGAGAATAACCAGGAAGTTGAATAAATTTCATAAGTGTTGTGAGCAAGAAGATATCCCACCTTCTATCCAGATGATTCCAGATTAGCCTGTTCGGACATATGCCATTATCTTCATGATTCTTATCAAACCAGGATGAACCACGATCTAAGAAGCTTTGTTTGGAACCACTAATCAGTGGAGAATAACCAGGAAGTTGAATAAATCTCATAGGAGTTGTGAGCAAGATATCCCACCTTCTATCCAGATGATTCCAGATTAGCATGTTCGGACATATGCCATTATCTTCATGATTCTTATCAAACCAGGATGAACCACGATATAAGAAGCTTTATTTGGAACCACTAATCAGTGGAGAATAACAGGGAAGTTGAATAAATCTCATAGGAGTTGTGAGTAAGAAGATATCCCACTTTCTATCCATATGATTCCAGATTAGCCTGTTCGGACATATGGCAATATCTTCATGATTATTATCAAACCAGGATGAACCACGATCTAAGAAGCTTTATTTGGAACCAATAATCAGTGGAGAATAACCAGGAAGTTGAATAAATCTCATAAGTGTTGTGAGCAAGAAGATATCCCACCTTCTATCCAGATGATTCCAGATTAGCCTGTTCGGACATATGCAATTATCTTCATGATTCTTATCAAACCAGGATGAACCACGATCTAAGAAGCTTTATTTGGAAACACTAATCAGTGGAGAATAACCAGGAAGTTGAATAAATCTCATAAGTGTTGTGAGAAAGAAGATATACCACCTTCTATCCAGATTATTCCAGATTAGCCTGTTCGGACATATGCCATTATCTTCATGATTCTTATCAAACCAGGATGAACCACGATCTAAGAAGCTTTCTTTGGAACCACTAATCAGTGGAGAATAACCAGGAAGTTGAATAAATATCATAAGTGTTGTGAGTAAGAAGACATCCCATCTTCTATCCAGCTGATTTCAGATTAGCCTGTTCGGACATATGCCATTATCTTCATGATTCTTATCAAACCAGGATGACCACGATCTAAGAAGCTTTATTTGCAACCACTAATCAGTGGAGAATAACCAGGAAGTTGAATAAATTTCATAAGTGTAGTGAGCAAGAAGATATCCAACCTTCTATCCAGATGATTCCAGATTAGCCTGTTCGGACATATGCCATTATCTTCATGATTCTTATCAAACCAGGATGAACCACGATCTAAGAAGATTTGTTTGGAACCACTAGTCAGTGGAGAATAATCAGGAAGTTGAATAAATATCATAAGTGTTGTGAGTAAGAAGATATCCCACCTTCTATCCAGCTTATTCCAGATTAGCCTGTTCCGACATATGCCATTATCTTCATGATTCTTATCAAACCAGGATGAACCACGATCTAAGAAGCTTTATTTGGAAACACTAATCAGTGGAGAATAACCAGGAAGTTGAATAAATCTCATAAGTGTTGTGAGAAAGAAGATATCCCACCTTCTATCCAGCTGATTCCAGATTAGCCTCTTCAGACATATACCATTATCTTCATGATTCTTATCAAACCAGGATGAACCACGATCTAAGAAGCTTTATTTGCAACCACTAATCAGTGGAGAATAACCAGGAAGTTGAATAAATTACAAAAGTGTAGTGAGCAAGAAGATATCCCACCTTCTATCCAGATGATTCCAGATTAGCCTGTTCGGATATATGCCATTATCTTCATGATTCTTATCAAACCAGGATGAACCACGATCTAAGAAGCTTTATTTGGAAACACTAATCAGTGGAGAATAACCAGGAAGTTGAATAAATTACAAAAATGTAGTGAGCAAGAAGATATCCCACCTTCTATCCAGATGATTCCAGATTAGCATGTTCGGACATATGCCATTATCTTCATGATTCTTATCAAACCAGGATGAACCACGATATAAGAAGATTTATTTGTAACCACTAATCAGTGGAGATTAACAGGGAAGTTGAATAAATCTCATAGGAGTTGTGAGTAAGAAGATATCCCACTTTCTATCCATATGATTCCAGATTAGCCTGTTCGGACATATGGCAAAATCTTCATGATTATTATCAAACCAGGATGAACCACGATCTAAGAAGCTTTATTTGGAACCACTAATCAGCGGAGAATAACCAGGAATTTGAATAAATCTCATAAGTGTTGTGAGCAAGAAGATATCCCACCTTCTATCCAGATGATTCCAGATTAGCCTGTTCGGACATATGCCATTATCTTCACGATTCTTATCAAACCAGGATGAACCACGATCTAAGAAGCTTTGTTTGGAACTACTAATCAGTGGAGAATAACCAGGAAGTTAAATAAATATCATAAATGTTGTGAGTAAGAAGATATCCCACCTTCTATCCAGCTGATTCCAGATTAGCCTGTTCGGACATATGCCATTATCTTCATGATTCTTATCAAACCAGGATGAACCACGATCTAAGAAGCTTTATTTGCAACCACTAATCAGTGCAGAATAACCAGGAAGTTGAATAAATTTCATAAGTGTTGTGAGCAAGAAGATATCCCACCTTCTATCCAGATGATTCCAGATTAGCCTGTTCAGACATATGCCATTATCTTCATGATTCTTATCAAACCAGGATGAACCACGATCTAAGAAGCTTTGTCTGGAACCACTAATCAGTGGAGAATAACCAGGAAGTTGAATAAATACCTTAAGTGTTGTGAGTAAGAAGATATCCCACCTTCTATCCAGCTGATTCCAGATTAGCCTGTTCGGACATATGCCATTATCTTCATGATTCTTATCAAACCAGGATGAACCACGATCTAAGAAGCTTTATTTGGAAACACTAATCAGTGTAGAATAACCAGGAAGTTGAATAAATCTCATAAGTGTTGTGAGAAAGAAGATAGCCCACCTTCTATCCAGATGATTCCAGATTAGCATGTTCGGACATATGTCATTATCTTCATGATTCTTATCAAACCAGGATGAACCACGATCTAAGAAGCTTTATTTGGAAACACTAATCAGTGGAGAATAACCAGGAAGTTGAATAAATCTCATAAGTGTTGTGAGCAAGAAGATATCCCACCTTCTATCCAGCTGATTCCAGATCAGCCTGTTCGGACATATGCCATTATCTTCATGATTCTTATCAAACCAGGATGAACGAAGATCTAAGAAGCTTTATTTGGAAACACTAATCAGTGGAGAATAACCAGGAAGTTGAATAAATCTCATAAGTGTTGTGAGAAAGAAGATATCCCACCTTCTATCCAGATGATTCCAGATTAGCCTGTTCGGACATATGCCATTATCTTCATGATTCTTATCAAACCAGGATGAACCACGATCTAAGAAGCTTTCTTTGGAACCAATAATCAGTGGAGAATAACCAGGAAGTTGAATAAATATCATAAGTGTTGTGAGTAAGAAGATATCCCACCTTATATCCAGCTGATTCCAGATTAGCCTGTTCGGACATATGCCATTATCTTCATGATTCTTATCAAACCAGGATGAACCACGATCTAAGAAGCTTTATTTGCAACCACTAATCAGTGGAGAATAACCAGGAAGTTGAATAAATTGCATAAGTGTAGTGAGCAAGAAGATATCCCACCTTCTATCCAGATGATTCCAGATTAGCTTGTGCGGACATATGCCATTATCTTCATGATTCTTATCAAACCAGGATGAACAACGATATAAAAAGCTTTATTTGGAACCACTAATCAGTGGAGAATAACCAGGAAGTTGAATAAATATCATAAGTGTTGTGAGCAAGAAGATAACCCACCTTCTATCCAGATGGTTCCAGATTAGCCTTTTCGGACATATGCCATTATCTTCATGATTCTTATCAAACCAGGATGAACAACGATATAAAAAGCTTTATTTGGAACCACTAATCAGTGGAGAATAACCAGGAAGTTGAATAAATATCATAAGTGTTGTGAGTAAGAAGATATCCCACCTTCTATCCAGCTGATTCCAGATTAGCCTGTTCGGACATATGCCATTATCTTCATGATTCTTATCAAACCAGGATGAACCACGATCTAAGAAGCTTTATTTGCAAACACTAATCAGTGGAGAATAACCAGGAAGTTGAATAAATTTCATAGGAGTTGTGAGCAAGAAGATATCTCACCTTCTATCCAGATGATTCCAGATTATCTTGTTCGGACATATGCCATTATCTTCTTGATTCTTATCAAACCAGGATGAACCACGATCTAAGAAGCTTTGTTTGGAACCACTAATCAGTGGAGAATAACCAGGAAGTTGAATAAATCTCATAGGAGTTGTGAGCAAGATATCCCACCTTCTATCCAGATGATTCCAGATTAGCATGTTCGGACATATGCCATTATCTTCATGATTCTTATCAAACCAGGATGAAACACGATATAAGAAGCTTTATTTGGAACCAATAATCAGTGGAGAATAACAGGGAAGTTGAATAAATCTCATAGGAGTTGTGAGTAAGAAGATATCCCACTTTTTATCCATATGATTCCAGATTAGCATGTTCGGACATATGACAATATCTTCATGATTATTATCAAACCAGGATGAACCACGATCTAAGAAGCTTTATTTGGAACCAATAATCAGTGGAGAATAACCAGGAAGTTGAATAAATCTCATAAGTGTTGTGAGAAAGAAGATATCCCACCTTCTATCCAGATGATTCCAGATTAGCATGTTCGGACATATGCCATTATCTTCATGATTCTTATCAAACCAGGATGAACCACGATCTAAGAAGCTTTCTTTGGAACCACTAATCAGTGGAGAATAACCAGGAAGTTGAATAAATATCATAAGTGTTGTGAGTAAGAAGACATCCCATCTTCTATCCAGCTGATTCCAGATTAGCATGTTCGGACATATGCCATTATCTTCATGATTCTTATCAAACCAGGATGAACCACGATCTAAGAAGCTTTGTTTGGAACCACTAATCAGTGGATAATAACCAGGAAGTTGAATAAATATCATAAGTGTTGTGAGTAAGAAGATATCCCACCTTCTATCCAGCTGATTCCAGATTAGCCTGTTCAGACATATGCCATTATCTTCATGATTCTTATCAAACCAGGATGAACCACGATCTAAGAAGCTTTATTTGGAAACACTAATCAGTGTAGAATAACCAGGAAGTTGAATAAATCTCATAAGTGTTGTGAGAAAGAAGATATCCCACCTTCTATCCAGATGATTCCAGATTAGCCTGTTCGGACATATGCCATTATCTTCATGATTCTTATCAAACCAGGATGAACCACGATCTAAGAAGCTTTCTTTGGAACCACTAATCAGTGGAGAATAACCAGGAAGTTGAATAAATATCATAAGTGTTGTGAGTCAGAAGATATCCCACCTTCTATCCAGCTGATTCTAGATTAGCCTGTTCGGACATATGCCATTATCTTCATGATTCTTATCAAACCAGGATTAACCACGATATAAGAAGCTTTATTTGCAACCACTAATCAGTGGAGAATAACCAGGAAGTTGAATAAATTGCATAAGTGTAGTAAGCAAGAAGATATCCCACCTTCTATCCAGATGATTCCAGATTAGCCTGTTCGGACATATGCCATTATCTTCATGATTCTTATCAAACCAGGATGAACCACGATCTAAGAAGCTTTATTTGGAACCACCAATCAGTGGAGGATAACCAGGAAGTTGAATAAATCTCATAGGAGTTGTGATTAAGAAGATATCCCACTTTCTATCCAGATGATTCCAGATTAGCCTGTTCGGAAATATGGCAATATCTTCATGATTCTTATCAAACCAGGATAAACCAATATGTAAGAAGCTTGATTGGGATCCACTAATCAGTTGAAAATAACCAGGAAGTTGAATAAATCTCATAGGAGTTGTGAGTAAGAAGATATCCCACCTTCTATCCAGATGATTCTAGATTAGCCTGTTCGGACATATGCCATTATCTTCATGATTCTTATCAAACCAGGATGAACCACGATCTAAGAAGCTTTGTTTGGAACCACTAATCAGTGGAGAATAACCAGGAAGTTGAATAAATATCATAAGTGTTGTGAGTAAGAAGATATCCCACCTTCTATCCAGCTGATTCAAGATTAGCCTGTTCGGACATATGCCATTATCTTCATGATTCTTATCAAACCAGGATTAACCACGATCTAAGAAGCTTTGTTTGGAACCACTAATCAGTGGAGATTAACCAGGAAGTTGAATAAATATCATAAGTGTTGTGAGTAAGAAGATATCCCACCTTCTATCCAGCTGATTCCAGATTAGCATGTTCGGACATATGCCATTATCTTCATGATTCTTATCAAACCAGGATGAACCACGATCTAAGAAGCTTTATTTGGAAACACTAATCAGTGGAGAATAACCAGGAAGTTGAATAAATCTCATAAGTGTTGTGAGAAAGAAGATATCCCACCTTCTATCCAGATGATTTCAGATTAGCCAGTTCGGACATATGCCATTATCTTCATGATTCTTATCAAACCAGGATGAACCACGATCTAAGAAGCTTTATTTGCAACCACAAATCAGTGGAGAATAACCAGGAAGTTGAATAAATTTCATAGGAGTTGTGAGCAAGAAGATATTCCACCTTCTATCCAGATGATTCCAGATTATCTTGTTCGGACATATGCCATTATCTTCATGATTCTTATCAAACCAGGATGAACCACGATCTAAGAAGCTTTATTTGGAACCACTAATCAGTGGAAAATAACCAGGAAGTTGAATAAATCTCATAGGAGTTGTGATTAAGAAGATATCCCACTTTTTATCCAGATGATTCCAGATTAGCCTGTTCGGAAATATGGCAATATCTTCATGATTCTTATCAAACCAGGATAAACCAATATGTAAGAAGCTTAAACTCGCCACACCAGTACCAGATTAGCTTGATCGGACATATGCATTTATCTTCATGATTCTTATCAAACCAGGATGAACCACTATCTAAGAAGCTTTGTTTGGAACTACTAATCAGTGGAGAATAACCAGGAAGTTGAATAAATATCATAAGTGTTGTTAGTAAGAAGATATCCCACCTTCTATCCAGCTGATTCCAGATTAGCCTGTTCGGACATATGCCATTATCTTCATGATTCTTATCAAACCAGGATGAACCACGATCTAAGAAGCTTTATTTGCAACCACTAATCAGTGGAGAATAACCAGGAAGTTGAATAAATCTCATAAGTGTTGTGAGAAAGAAGATATCCCACCTTCTATCCAGATGATTTCAGATTAGCCTGTTCGGACATATGCCATTATCTTCATGATTCTTATCAAACCAGGATGAACCACGATCTAAGAAGCTTTATTTGCAACCACTAATCAGTGGAGAATAACCAGGAAGTTGAATAAATTTCATAAGTGTTGTGAGCAAGAAGATATCCCACCTTCTATCCAGATGATTCCAGATTAGCCTGTTCGGACATATGCCATTATCTTCATGATTCTTATCAAACCAGGATGAACCACGATGTAAGAAGCTTTGTTTGGAACCACTAGTCAGTGGAGATTAACCAGGAAGTTGAATAAATATCATAAGTGTTGTGAGTAAGAAGATATCCCATCTTTTATCCAGCTGATTCCAGATTAGCCTGTTCGGACATATGCCATTATCTTCATGATTCTTATCAAACCATGATGAACCACGATCTAAGAAGCTTTATTTGGAAACACTAATCAGTGGAGAATAACCAGGAAGTTGAATAAATCTCATAAGTGTTGTGAGAAAGAAGATATCCGACCTTCTATCCAGATGATTTCAGATTCGCCTGTTCGGACATATGCCATTGTCTTCATGATTCTTATCAAACCAGGATGAACCACGATGTAAGAAGCTTTCTTTGGAACCACTAATCAGTGGAGAATAACCAGGAAGTTGAATAAATATCATAAGTGTTGTGAGTAAGAAGATATCCCACCTTTTATCCAGCTGATTCCAGGATGAACCACGATCTAAGAAGCTTTATTTGGAAACACTAATCAGTGGAGAATAACCAGGAAGTTGAATAAATCTCATAAGTGTTGTGAGAAAGAAGATATCCCACCTTCTATCCAGATGATTCCAGATTAGCCTGTTCGGACATATGCCATTATCTTCATGATTCTTATCAAACCAGGATGAACCACGATCTAAGAAGCTTTCTTTGGAACCACTAATCAGTGGAGAATAACCAGGAAGTTGAATAAATATCATAAGTGTTGTGAGTAAGAAGATATCCTACCTTTTATCCAGGTGATTCCAGATTAGCCTGTTCGGACATATGGCAATATCCTCATGATTCTTATCAAACCAGGATGAACCACGATCTAAGAAGATTTATTTGCAACCACTAATCAGTGGAGAATAACCAGGAAGTTGAATAAATTTCATAAGTGTAGTGAGCAAGAAGATATCCAACCTTCTATCCAGATGATTCTAGATTAGCCTGTTCGGACATATGCCATTATCTTCATGATTCTTATCAAACCAGGATGAACCACGATCTAAGAAGCTTTGTTTGGAACCACTAATCAGTGGAGATTAACCAGGAAGTTGAATAAATATCATAAGTGTTGTGAGTAAGAAGATATCCCACCTTCTATCCAGCTGATTCCATATTAGCCTGTTCGGACATATGCCATTATCTTCATGATTCTTATCAAACCAGGATGAACCACGATCTAAAAAGCTTTATTTGGAAACACTAATCAGTGGAGAATAACCAGGAAGTTGAATAAATCTCATAAGTGTTGTGAGAAAGAAGATATCCCACCTTCTATCCAGATGATTTCAGATTAGCCTGTTCGGACATATGCCATTATCTTCATGATTCTTATCAAACCAGGATGAACCACGATCTAAGAAGCTTTATTTGCAACCACTAATCAGTGGAGAATAACCAGGAAGTTGAATAAATTTCATAGGAGTTGTGAGCAAGAAGATATCCCACCTTCTATCCAGATGATTCCAGATTATCTTGTTCGGACATATGCCATTATCTTCATGATTCTTATCAAACCAGGATGAACCACGATCTAAGAAGCTTTATTTGGAACCACTAATCAGTGGAAAATAACCAGGAAGTTGAATAAATCTCATAGGAGTTGTGATTAAGAAGATATCCCACTTTCTATCCAGATGATTCCAGATTAGCCTGTTCGGAAATATGGCAATATCTTCATGATTCTTATCAAACCAGGATAAACCAATATGTAAGAATCTTCATGATTCTTATCAAACCAGGATGAACCACGATCTAAGAAGCTTTGTTTGGAACCACTAATCAGTGGAGAATAACCAGGAAGTTGAATAAATCTCATAGGAGTTGTGAGTAAGAAGATATCCCACCTTCTATCCAGATGATTCCAGATTAGCTTGATCGGACATATGCATTTATCTTCATGATTCTTATCAAACCAGGATGAACCACTATCTAAGAAGCTTTGTTTGGAACTACTAATCAGTGGAGAATAACCAGGAAGTTGAATAAATATCATAAGTGTTGTTAGTAAGAAGATATCCCACCTTCTATCCAGCTGATTCCAGATTAGCCTGTTCGGACATATGCCATTATCTTCATGATTCTTATCAAACCAGGATGAACCACGATCTAAGAAGCTTTATTTGCAACCACTAATCAGTGGAGAATAACCAGGAAGTTGAATAAATATCATAAGTGTTGTGAGTAAGAAGATATCCCACCTTCTATCCAGCTGATTCCAGATTAGCCTGTTCGGACATATGCCATTATCTTCATGATTCTTATCAAACCAGGATGAACCACGATCTAAGAAGCTTTATTTGCAACCATAATCAGTGGATTATAACCAGGAAGTTGAATAAATATCATAAGTGTTGTGAGTAAGAAGATATCCCACCTTCTATCCAGCTGATTCCAGATTAGCATGTTGGGACATATGTCATTATCTTCATGATTCTTATCAAACCAGGATGAACCACGATCTAAGAAGCTTTATTTGCAACCACTAATCAGTGGAGAATAACCAGGAAGTTGAATAAATTTCATAAGTGTTGTGAGCAAGAAGATATCCCACCTTCTATCCAGATGATTCCAGATTAGCCTGTTCGGACATATGCCATTATCTTCATGATTCTTATCAAACCAGGATGAACCACGATCTAAGAAGCTTTATTTGCAACCACTAATCAGTGGATTATAACCAGGAAGTTGAATAAATATCATAAGTGTTGTGAGTAAGAAGATATCACACTTTCTATCCAGATGATTCCAGATTTGCCTGTTCGGACATATGGCAATATCTTCATGATTCTTATCAAACCAGGGTGAATCAATATGTAAGAAGCTTGATTGGGAACCACTAATAAGTGGAGAATAACCAGGAAGTTGAATAAATCTCGTAGGAGTTGTGAGTAAGAAGATATCCCACTTTCTATCCAGATGATTCCAGATTAGCCTGTTCGGACATATGGCAATATCTTCATGATTCTTATCAAACCAGGATGAACCACGATCTAAGAAGCTTTGTTTGGAACCACTAATCAGTGGAGAATAACCAGGAAGTTGAATAAATATCATAAGTGTTGTGAGTAAGAAGATATTCCACCTTCTATCCAGCTGATTCCAGATTAGCCTGTTCGGACATATGCCATTATCTTCATGATTCTTATCAAACCAGGATGAACCACGATCTAAGAAGCTTTATTTGGAACCACTAATCACTGGATTATAACCAGGAAGTTGAATAAATCCCATAGGAGTTGTGAGTAAGAAGATATCACACTTTCTATCCAGATGATTCCAGAATGAACCACGATCTAAGAAGCTTTCTTTGGAACCACTAATCAGTGGAGAATAACCAGGAAGTTGAATAAATATCATAAGTGTTGTGAGTAAGAAGATATCCCACCTTTTATCCAGCTGATTCCAGGATGAACCACGATCTAAGAAGCTTTATTTGGAAACACTAATCAGTGGAGAATAACCAGGAAGTTGATTAAATCTCATAAGTGTTATGAGAAAGAAGATATCCCACCTTCTATCCAGATGATTCCAGATTAGCCTGTTCGGACATATGCCATTATCTTCATGATTCTTATCAAACCAGGATGAACCACGATCTAAGAAGCTTTCTTTGGAACCACTAATCAGTGGAGAATAACCAGGAAGTTGAATAAATATCATAAGTGTTTTGAGTAAGAAGATATCCCACCTTTTATCCAGCTGATTCCAGATTAGCCTTTTCGGACATATGCCATTATCTTCATGATTCTTATCAAACCAGGATGAACCACGATCTAAGAAGCTTTATTTGCAACCACTAATCAGTGGAGAATAATCAGGAAGTTGAATAAATTTCATAAGTGTAGTGAGCAAGAAGATATCCAACCTTCTATCCAGATGATTCTAGATTAGCCTGTTCGGACATATGCCATTATCTTCATGATTCTTATCAAACCAGGATGAACCACGATCTAAGAAGCTTTGTTTGGAACCACTAATCAGTGGAGAATAACCAGGAAGTTGAATAAATATCATAAGTGTTGTGAGTAAGAAGATATCCCACCTTCTATCCAGCTGATTCCAGATTAGCCTGTTCGGACATATGCCATTATCTTCATGATTCTTATCAAACCAGGATGAACCACGATCTAAGAAGATTTATTTGGAACCACTAATCAGTGGATTATAACCAGGAAGTTGAATAAATATCATAAGTGTTGTGAGTAAGAAGATATCCCACCTTCTATCCAGCTGATTCCAGATTAGCATGTTGGGACATATGTCATTATCTTCATGATTCTTATCAAACCAGGATGAACCACGATCTAAGAAGCTTTATTTGCAACCACTATTCAGTGGAGAATAACCAGGAAGTTGAATAAATTTCATAAGTGTTGTGAGCAAGAAGATATCCCACCTTCTATCCAGATGATTCCAGATTAGCCTGTTCGGACATATGCCATTATCTTCATGATTCTTATCAAACCAGGATGAACCACGATCTAAGAAGCTTTATTTGGAACCACTAATCAGTGGATTATAACCAGGAAGTTGAATAAATATCATAAGTGTTGTGAGTAAGAAGATATCACACTTTCTATCCAGATGATTCCAGATTTGCCTGTTCGAACATATGGCAATATCTTCATGATTCTTATCAAACCAGGATGAATCAATATGTAAGAAGCTTGATTGGGAACCACTAATAAGTGGAGAATAACCAGGAAGTTGAATAAATCTCATAGGAGTTGTGAGTAAGAAGATATCCCACTTTCTATCCAGATGATTCCAGATTAGCCTGTTCGGACATATGGCAATATCTTCATGATTCTTATCAAACCAGGATGAACCACGATCTAAGAAGCTTTGTTTGGAACCACTAATCAGTGGAGAATAACCAGGAAGTTGAATAAATATCATAAGTGTTGTGAGTAAGAAGATATTCCACCTTCTATCCAGCTGATTCCAGATTAGCCTGTTCGGACATATGCCATTATCTTCATGATTCTTATCAAACCAGGATGAACCACGATCTAAGAAGCTTTATTTGGAACCACTAATCACTGGATTATAACCAGGAAGTTGAATAAATCCCATAGGAGTTGTGAGTAAGAAGATATCACACTTTCTATCCAGATGATTCCAGATTTGCATGTTCGGACATATGGCAATATCTTCATGATTCTTATCAAACCAGGATGAATCAATATGTAAGAAGCTTGATTGGGAACCACTAATCAGTGGAGAATAACCAGGTAGTTGAATAAATCTCATAGGAGTTGTGAATAAGAAGATATCCCACTTTCTATCCAGATGATTCCAGATTAGCCTGTTCGGACATATGGCAATATCTTCATGATTCTTATCAAACCAGGATGAACCACGATCTAAGAAGCTTTGTTTGGAACCACTAATCAGTGGAGAATAACCAGGAAGTTGAATAAATATCATAAGTGTTGTGAGTAAGAAGATATTCCACCTTCTATCCAGCTGATTCCAGATTAGCCTGTTCGGACATATGCCATTATCTTCATGATTCTTATCAAACCAGGATGAACCACGATCTAAGAAGCTTTATTTGGAACCACTAATCAGTGGATTATAACCAGGAAGTTGAATAAATCCCATAGGAGTTGTGAGTAAGAAGTTATCACACTTTCTATCCAGATGATTCCAGATTTGCCTGTTCGGACATATGGCAATATCTTCATGATTCTTATCAAACCAGGATGAATCAATATGTAAGAAGCTTGATTGGGAACCACTAATCAGTGGAGAATAACCAGGAAGTTGAATAAATCTCATAGGAGTTGTGAGTAAGAAGATATCCCACTTTCTATCCAGATGATTCCAGATTAGCCTGTTCGGACATATGGCAATATCTTCATGATTCTTATCAAACCAGGATGAACCACGATCTAAGAAGCTTTGTTTGGAACCACTAATCAGTGGAGAATAACCAGGAAGTTGAATAAATATCATAAGTGTTGTGAGTAAGAAGATATTCCACCTTCTATCCAGCTGATTCCAGATTAGCCTGTTCGGACATATGCCATTATCTTCATGATTCTTATCAAACCAGGATGAACCACGATCTAAGAAGCTTTATTTGGAACCACTAATCACTGTATTATAACCAGGAAGTTGAATAAATCCCATAGGAGTTGTGAGCAAGAAGATATCACACTTTCTATCCAGATGATTCCAGATTTGCATGTTCGGACATATGGCAATATCTTCATGATTCTTATCAAACCAGGATGAATCAATATGTAAGAAGCTTGATTGGGAACCACTAATCAGTGGAGAATAACCAGGTAGTTGAATAAATCTCATAGGAGTTGTGAGTAAGAAGATATCCCACCTTCTATCCAGATGATTCCAGATTAGCTTGATCGGACATATGCATTTATCTTCATGATTCTTATCAAACCAGGATGAACCACTATCTAAGAAGCTTTGTTTGGAACTACTAATCAGTGGAGAATAACCAGGAAGTTGAATAAATATCATAAGTGTTGTTAGTAAGAAGATATCCCACCTTCTATCCAGCTGATTCCAGATTAGCCTGTTCGGACATATGCCATTATCTTCATGATTCTTATCAAACCAGGATGAACCACGATCTAAGAAGCTTTATTTGCAACCACTAATCAGTGGAGAATAACCAGGAAGTTGAATAAATATCATAAGTGTTGTGAGTAAGAAGATATCCCACCTTTTATCCAGTTGATTCCAGGATGAACCACGATCTAAGAAGCTTTATTTGGAAACACTAATCAGTGGAGAATAACCAGGAAGTTGAATAAATCTCATAAGTGTTGTGAGAAAGAAGATATCCCACCTTCTATCCAGATGATTCCAGATTAGCCTGTTCGGACATATGCCATTATCTTCATGATTCTTATCAAACCAGGATGAACCACGATCTAAGAAGCTTTGTTTGGAACCACTAATCAGTGGAGAATAACCAGGAAGTTGAATAAATATTATAAGTGTTGTGAGTAAGAAGATATCCCACCTTCTATCCAGCTGATTCCAGATTAGCCTGTTCGGACATATGCCATTATCTTCATGATTCTTATCAAACCAGGATGAACCACGATCTAAGAAGCTTTATTTGGAACCACTAATCAGTGGATTATAACCAGGAAGTTGAATAAATCCCATAGGAGTTGTGAGTAAGAAGTTATCACACTTTCTATCCAGATGATTCCAGATTTGCCTGTTCGGACATATGGCAATATCTTCATGATTCTTATCAAACCAGGATGAATCAATATGTAAGAAGCTTGATTGGGAACCACTAATCAGTGGAGAATAACCAGGAAGTTGAATAAATCTCATAGGAGTTGTGAGTAAGAAGATATCCCACTTTCTATCCAGATGATTCCAGATTAGCATGTTCGGACATAAGGCAATATCTTCATGATTCTTATCAAACCAGGATGAACCACGATCTAAGAAGCTTTGTTTGGAACCACTAATCAGTGGAGAATAACCAGGAAGTTGAATAAATATCATAAGTGTTGTGAGTAAGAAGATATTCCACCTTCTATCCAGCTGATTCCAGATTAGCCTGTTCGGACATATGCCATTATCTTCATGATTCTTATCAAACCAGGATGAACCACGATCTAAGAAGCTTTATTTGGAACCACTAATCACTGGATTATAACCAGGAAGTTGAATAAATCCCATAGGAGTTGTGAGTAAGAAGATATCACACTTTCTATCCAGATGATTCCAGATTTGCATGTTCGGACATATGGCAATATCTTCATGATTCTTATCAAACCAGGATGAATCAATATGTAAGAAGCTTGATTGGGAACCACTAATCAGTGGAGAATAACCAGGTAGTTGAATAAATCTCATAGGAGTTGTGAGTAAGAAGATATCCCACTTTCTATCCAGATGATTCCAGATTAGCCTGTTCGGACATATGGCAATATCTTCATGATTCTTATCAAACCAGGATGAACCACGATCTAAGAAGCTTTGTTTGGAACCACTAATCAGTGGAGAATAACCAGGAAGTTGAATAAATATCATAAGTGTTGTGAGTAAGAAGATATTCCACCTTCTATCCAGCTGATTCCAGATTAGCCTGTTCGGACATATGCCATTATCTTCATGATTCTTATCAAACCAGGATGAACCACGATCTAAGAAGCTTTATTTGGAACCACTAATCAGTGGATTATAACCAGGAAGTTGAATAAATCCCATAGGAGTTGTGAGTAAGAAGTTATCACACTTTCTATCCAGATGATTCCAGATTTGCCTGTTCGGACATATGGCAATATCTTCATGATTCTTATCAAACCAGGATGAATCAATATGTAAGAAGCTTGATTGGGAACCACTAATCAGTGGAGAATAACCAGGAAGTTGAATAAATCTCATAGGAGTTGTGAGTAAGAAGATATCCCACTTTCTATCCAGATGATTCCAGATTAGCCTGTTCGGACATATGGCAATATCTTCATGATTCTTATCAAACCAGGATGAACCACGATCTAAGAAGCTTTGTTTGGAACCACTAATCAGTGGAGAATAACCAGGAAGTTGAATAAATATCATAAGTGTTGTGAGTAAGAAGATATTCCACCTTCTATCCAGCTGATTCCAGATTAGCCTGTTCGGACATATGCCATTATCTTCATGATTCTTATCAAACCAGGATGAACCACGATCTAAGAAGCTTTATTTGGAACCACTAATCACTGGATTATAACCAGGAAGTTGAATAAATCCCATAGGAGTTGTGAGTAAGAAGATATCACACTTTCTATCCAGATGATTCCAGATTTGCATGTTCGGACATATGGCAATATCTTCATGATTCTTATCAAACCAGGATGAATCAATATGTAAGAAGCTTGATTGGGAACCACTAATCAGTGGAGAATAACCAGGTAGTTGAATAAATCTCATAGGAGTTGTGAGTAAGAAGATATCCCACCTTCTATCCAGATGATTCCAGATTAGCTTGATCGGACATATGCATTTATCTTCATGATTCTTATCAAACCAGGATGAACCACTATCTAAGAAGCTTTGTTTGGAACTACTAATCAGTGGAGAATAACCAGGAAGTTGAATAAATATCATAAGTGTTGTTAGTAAGAAGATATCCCACCTTCTATCCAGCTGATTCCAGATTAGCCTGTTCGGACATATGCCATTATCTTCATGATTCTTATCAAACCAGGATGAACCACGATCTAAGAAGCTTTATTTGCAACCACTAATCAGTGGAGAATAACCAGGAAGTTGAATAAATATCATAAGTGTTGTGAGTAAGAAGATATCCCACCTTTTATCCAGCTGATTCCAGGATGAACCACGATCTAAGAAGCTTTATTTGGAAACACTAATCAGTGGAGAATAACCAGGAAGTTGAATAAATCTCATAAGTGTTGTGAGAAAGAAGATATCCCACCTTCTATCCAGATGATTCCAGATTTGCCTGTTCGGACATATGCCATTATCTTCATGATTCTTATCAAACCAGGATGAACCACGATCTAAGAAGCTTTGTTTGGAACCACTAATCAGTGGAGAATAACCAGGAAGTTGAATAAATATTATAAGTGTTGTGAGTAAGAAGATATCCCACCTTCTATCCAGCTGATTCCAGATTAGCCTGTTCGGACATATGCCATTATCTTCATGATTCTTATCAAACCAGGATGAACCACGATCTAAGAAGCTTTATTTGGAACCACTAATCAGTGGATTATAACCAGGAAGTTGAATAAATCCCATAGGAGTTGTGAGTAAGAAGTTATCACACTTTCTATCCAGATGATTCCAGATTTGCCTGTTCGGACATATGGCAATATCTTCATGATTCTTATCAAACCAGGATGAATCAATATGTAAGAAGCTTGATTGGGAACCACTAATCAGTGGAGAATAACCAGGAAGTTGAATAAATCTCATAGGAGTTGTGAGTAAGAAGATATCCCACTTTCTATCCAGATGATTCCAGATTAGCATGTTCGGACATATGGCAATATCTTCATGATTCTTATCAAACCAGGATGAACCACGATCTAAGAAGCTTTGTTTGGAACCACTAATCAGTGGAGAATAACCCGGAAGTTGAATAAATATCATAAGTGTTGTGAGTAAGAAGATATTCCACCTTCTATCCAGCTGATTCCAGATTAGCCTGTTCGGACATATGCCATTATCTTCATGATTCTTATCAAACCAGGATGAACCATGATCTAAGAAGCTTTATTTGGAACCACTAATCAGTGGATTATAACCAGGAAGTTGAATAAATCCCATAGGAGTTGTGAGTAAGAAGATATCACACTTTCTATCCAGATGATTCCAGATTTGCCTGTTCGGACATATGGCAATATCTTCATGATTCTTATCAAACCAGGATGAATCAATATGTAAGAAGCTTGATTGGGAACCACTAATCAGTGGAGAATAACCAGGAAGTTGAATAAATCTCATAGGAGTTGTGAGTAAGAAGATATCCCACCTTCTATCCAGATGATTCCAGATTAGCTTGATCGGACATATGCATTTATCTTCATGATTCTTATCAAACCAGGATGAACCACTATCTAAGAAGCTTTGTTTGGAACTACTAATCAGTGGAGAATAACCAGGAAGTTGAATAAATATCATAAGTGTTGTTAGTAAGAAGATATCCTACCTTCTATCCAGCTGATTCCAGATTAGCCTGTTCGGACATATGCCATTATCTTAATGATTCTTATCAAACCAGGATGAACCACGAGCTAAGAAGCTTTATTTGCAACCACTAATCAGTGGAGAATAACCAGGAAGTTGAATAAATATCATAAGTGTTGTGAGTAAGAAGATATCCCACCTTTTATCCAGCTGATTCCAAGATGAACCACGATCTAAGAAGCTTTATTTGGAAACACTAATCAGTGGAGAATAACCAGGAAGTTGAATAAATCTCATAAGTGTTGTGAGAAAGAAGATATCCCACCTTCTATCCAGATGATTCCAAATTAGCCTGTTCGGACATATGCCATTATCTTCATGATTCTTATCAAACCAAGATGAACCACGATCTAAGAAGCTTTCTTTGGAACCACTAATCAGTGGAGAATAACCAGGAAGTTGAATAAATATCATAAGTGTTGTGAGTAAGAAGATATCCCACCTTTTATCCAGCTGATTCCAGATTAGCCTTTTCGGACATATGCCATTATCTTCATGATTCTTATCAAACCAGGATGAACCACGATCTAAGAAGCTTTATTTGCAACCACTAATCAGTGGAGAATAACCAGGAAGTTGAATAAATTCATAAGTGTAGTGAGCAAGAAGATATCCAACCTTCTATCCAGATGATTCTAGATTAGCCTGTTCGGACATATGCCATTATCTTCATGATTCTTATCAAACCAGGATGAACCACGATCTAAGAAGCTTGTTTGGAACCACTAATTAGTGGAGAATAACCAGGAAGTTGAATAAATATCATAAGTGTTGTGAGTAAGAAGATATCCCACCTTCTATCCAGCTGATTCCAGATTAGCATGTTCGGACATATGCCATTATCTTCATGATTCTTATCAAACCAGGATGAACCACGATCTAAGAAGCTTTCTTTGGAACCACTAATCAGTGGAGAATAACTAGGAAGTTGAATAAATATCATAAGTGTTGTGAGTAAGAAGATATCCCACCTTCTATCCAGCTGATTCCAGATTAGCCTGTTCGGACATATGCCATTATCTTCATGATTCTTATCAAACCAGGATGAACCACGATCTAAGAAGCTTTATTTTGCAACCACTAATCAGTGGAGAATAACCAGGAAGTTGAATAAATTTCCTAAGTGTAGTGAGCAAGAAGATATCCAACCTTCTATCCAGATGATTCTAGATTAGCATGTTCGGACATATGCCATTATGTTCATGATTCTTATCAAACCAGGATGAACCACGATCTAAGAAGCTTTATTTGGAACCAATAATCAGTGGAGGATAACCAGGAAGTTGAATAAATCTCATAGGAGTTGTGATTAAGAAGATATCCCACTTTCTATCCAGATGATTCCAGATTAGCCTGTTCGGAAATATGGCAATATCTTCATGATTCTTATCAAACCAGGATAAACCAATATGTAAGAAGCTTGATTGGGATCCACTAATCAGTTGAAAATAACCAGGAAGTTGAATAAATCTCATAGGAGTTGTGAGTTAGAAGATATCCCACCTTCTATCCAGCTGATTCCAGATTAGCCTGTTCGGACATATGCCATTATCTTCATGATTCTTATCAAACCAGGATGAACCACGATCTAAGAAGCTTTGTTTGGAACCATTAATCAGTGGAGAATAACCAGGAAGTTGAATAAATATCATAAGTGTTGTGAGCAAGAAGATATCCCACCTTCTATCCAGATGATTCCAGATTAGCCTTTTCGGACATATACCATTATCTTCATGATTCTTATCAAACCAGGATGAACAACGATATAAAAGCTTTATTTGGAACCACTAATCAGTGGAGAATAAACAGGAAGTTGAATAAATATCATAAGTGTTGTGAGTAATAAGATATCCCACCTTCTATCCAGCTGATTCCAGATTAGCCTGTTCGGGACATATGCCATTATCTTCATGATTCTTATCAAACCAGGATGAACCACGATCTAAGAAGCTTTATTTGCAACCACTAATCAGTGGAGAATAACCAGGAAGTTGAATAAATTCATAAGTGTTGTGAGCAAGAAGATATCCCACCTTCTATCCATATGATTCCTGATTAGCCTGTTCGGACATATGCCATTATCTTCATGATTCTTATCAAACCAGGATGAACCACGATCTAAGAACCTTTGTTTGGAACCACTATCGTGG
>CM034038.1:41526491-41635944 GCA_019705995.1 Raphanus raphanistrum x Raphanus sativus | reverse complement strand
TAAGAAAATATCCCACTTTCTATCCAGATGATTCCAGATTAGCCTGTTCGGACATATGGCAATATCTTCATGATTCTTATCAAACCAGGAGGAACCACGATCTAAGAAGCTTTATTTGGAACCACTAATAAGTGGAGAAGAATAACCAGGAAGTTGAATAAATCTCATAAGTGTTGTGAGCAAGAAGATATCCCACCTTCTATCCAGATGAATCCATACTAGCCTGTTCAGACATATGCCATTATCTTCATAATTCTTATCAAACCAGGATGAACCACGATCTAAGAAGCTTTATTTGGAACCAATAATCAGTGGAGAATAACCAGGAAGTTGAATAAATCTCATAGGAGTTGTGAGTAAGAAGATATCCCACTTTCTATCCAGATGATTCCAGATTAGCCTGTTCGGACATATGGCAATATCTTCATGATTCTTATCAAACCAGGATGAACCAATATGTAAGAAGCTTGATTGGGAACAAGTAATCAGTGGAGAATAACCAGGAAGTTGAATAAATCTCATAGGAGTTGTGAGTAAGAAGATACCCCACTTTCTATCCAGATGATTCCAGATTAGCCTGTTCGGACATATGGCAATATCTTCATGATTCTTATCAAACCAGGATGAACCACGATCTAAGAAGCTTTATTTGGAACCACTAATCAGTGGAGAAGAATAACCAGGAAGTTGAATAAATCTCATAAGTGTTGTGAGCAAGAAGATATCCCACCTTCTATCCAGATGATTCCAGATTAGCCTGTTCGGACATATGCCATTAGCTTCATGATTCTTATCAAACCAGGATGAACCACGATCTAAGAAGCTTTATTTGGAACCAATAATCAGTGGAGAATAACCAGGAAGTTGAATAAATCTCATAGGAGTTGTGAGTAAGAAGATATCCCACTTTCTATCCAGATGATTCCAGATTAGCCTGTTCGGACATATTGCAATATCTTCATGATTCTTATCAAACCAGGATGAACCACGATCTAAGAAGCTTTATTTGGAACCACTAATCAGTGGAGAAGAATAACCAGGAAGTTGAATAAATCTCATAAGTGTTGTGAGCAAGAAGATATCCCACCTTCTATCCAGATGATTCCAGATTAGCCTGTTCGGACATATGCCATTATCTTCATGATTCTTATCAAACCAGGATGAACCACAATCTAAGAAGCTTTATTTGGAACCACTAATCAGTGGAGAATAACCAGGAAGTTGAATAAATCTCATAAGTGTTGTGAGCAAGAAGATATCCCACCTTCTATCCAGATGATTCCAGATTAGTCTGTTCGGACATATGCCATTATCTTCATGATTCTTATCAAACTAGGATGAACCACGATCAAAGAAGCTTTATTTGGAACCACTAATCAGTGGAGAATAACCAGGAAGTTGAATAAATCTCATAAGTGTTGTGAGCAAGAAGATATCCCACCTTCTATCCAGATGATTCTAGATTAGCCTGTTCAG
This sequence comes from Raphanus raphanistrum x Raphanus sativus, assembly GCA_019705995.1. Lineage (NCBI taxonomy): Eukaryota > Viridiplantae > Streptophyta > Magnoliopsida > Brassicales > Brassicaceae > Raphanus > Raphanus raphanistrum x Raphanus sativus. The sequence goes on along the minus strand of CM034038.1, from coordinate 41,634,468 downwards.
ACATATGCCATTATCTTCATGATTCTTATCAAACTAGGATGAACCACGATCTAAGAAGCTTTATTTGGAACCACTAATCAGTGGAGAATAACCAGGAAGTTGAATAAATCTCATAGGAGTTGTGAGTAAGAAGATATCCCACTTTCTATCTAGATGATTCCAGATTAGACTGTTCGGACATATGCCATTATCTTCATGATTCTTATCAAACCAGGATGAACCAATATGTAAGAAGCTTGATTGGGAACCACTAATCAGTGAAGAATTACCAGGAAGTTGAATAAATCTTATAGGAGTTGTGAGTAAGAAGATATCCCATTTTCTATCCAGGTGATTCCAGATAAGCCTATTCGGACATATGGCAATATCCTCATGATTCTTATCAAACCAGGATGAACCACGATCTAATTAGCCTGTTCGGACATATGCCATTATCTTCATGATTCTTATAAAACCAGGATGAATCACGATCTAAGAATCTTTATTTGGAACCACTAATCAGTGGAGAATAACCAGGAAGTTGAATAAATCTCATAGGAGTTGTGAGTAAGAAGATATCCCACTTTCTATCCAGATGATTCCAGATTAGCCTGTTCGGACATATGGCAATATCTTCATGATTCTTATCAAACCAGGATGAACCAATATGTAAGAAGCTTTATTGGGAACCACTAATCAGTGGAGAATAACCAGGAAGTTGAATAAATCTCATAGGAGTTGTGAGTAAGAATATATCCCACTTTCTATCCAGATGATTCTAGATTAGCCTGTTCAGACGTATGGCAATATCTTCATGATTCTTATCAAACCAGGATGAACCATGATCTAAGAAGCTTTATTTGGAACCACTAATCAGTGGAGAATAACCAGGAAGTTGAATAAATCTCATAAGTGTTGTGAGTAAGAAGATATCCCACCTTCTATCCAGATGATTCCAACTTAGCATGTTCAGACATATGCCATTATCTTCATGATTCTTATCAAACCAGGATGAACCAATATGTAAGAAACTTGATTGGGAACCACTAATCAGTGAAGAATAACCAGGAAGTTGAATAAATCTCATAGGAGTTGTGAGTAAGAAGATATCCCATTTTCTATCCAGGTGATTCCAGATTAGCATGTTCAGACATATGGCAATATCCTCATGATTCTTATCAAACCAGGATGAACCACGATCTAAGAAGCTTTATTTGGAACCACTAATCAGTGGAGAATAACCAAGAAGTTGAATAAATCTCATAAGTGTTGTGAGCAAGAAGATATCCCACCTTCTATCCATATGATTCTAGATTAGCCTGTTCGGACATATGCCATTATCTTCATGATTCTTATCAAACCAGGATAAACCACAATCTAAGAAGCTTTATTTGGAACCACTAATCAGTGGAGAATAACCAGGAAGTTGAATAAATCTCATAGGAGTTGTGAGTAAGAAGATACCCCACTTTCTATCCAGATGATTCCAGATTAGCCTGTTCGGACATATGGCAATATCTTCATGATTCTTATCAAACCAGGATGAACCACGATCTAAGAAGCTTTATTTGGAACCACTAATCAGTGGAGAAGAATAACCAGGAAGTTGAATAAATCTCATAAGTGTTGTGAGCAAGAAGATATCCACCTTCTATCCAGATGATTCCAGATTAGCCTGTTCGGACATATGCCATTAGCTTCATGATTCTTATCAAACCAGGATGAACCACGATCTAAGAAGCTTTATTTGGAACCAATAATCAGTGGAGAATAACCAGGAAGTTGAATAAATCTCATAGGAGTTGTGAGTAAGAAGATATCCCACTTTCTATCCATATGATTCCAGATTAGCCTGTTCGGACATATTGCAATATCTTCATGATTCTTATCAAACCAGGATGAACCACGATCTAAGAAGCTTTATTTGGAACCACTAATCAGTGGAGAAGAATAACCAGGAAGTTGAATAAATCTCATAAGTGTTGTGAGCAAGAAGATATCCCACCTTCTATCCAGATGATTCCAGATTAGCCTGTTCGGACATATGCCATTATCTTCATGATTCTTATCAAACCAGGATGAACCACAATCTAAGAAGCTTTATTTGGAACCACTAATCAGTGGAGAATAACGAGGAAGTTGAATAAATCTCATAGGAGTTGTGAGTAAGAAGATATCCCACTTTCTATCTAGATGATTCCAGATTAGACTGTTCGGACATATGCCATTATCTTCATGATTCTTATCAAACCAGGATGAACCAATATGTAAGAAGCTTGATTGGGAACCACTAATCAGTGAAGAATTACCAGGAAGTTGAATAAATCTTATAGGAGTTGTGAGTAAGAAGATATCCCATTTTCTATCCAGGTGATTCCAGATAAGCCTATTCGGACATATGGCAATATCCTCATGATTCTTATCAAACCAGGATGAACCACGATCTAATTAGCCTGTTCGGACATATGCCATTATCTTCATGATTCTTATAAAACCAGGATGAATCACGATCTAAGAATCTTTATTTGGAACCACTAATCAGTGGAGAATAACCAGGAAGTTGAATAAATCTCATAGGAGTTGTGAGTAAGAAGATATCCCACTTTCTATCCAGATGATTCCAGATTAGCCTGTTCGGACATATGGCAATATCTTCATGATTCTTATCAAACCAGGATGAACCAATATGTAAGAAGCTTGATTGGGAACCACTAATCAGTGGAGAATAACCAGGAAGTTGAATAAATCTCATAGGAGTTGTGAGTAAGAATATATCCCACTTTCTATCCAGATGATTCTAGATTAGCCTGTTCGGACGTATGGCAATATCTTCATGATTCTTATCAAACCAGGATGAACCATGATCTAAGAAGCTTTATTTGGAACCACTAATCAGTGGAGAATAACCAGGAAGTTGAATAAATCTCATAAGTGTTGTGAGTAAGAAGATATCCCACCTTCTATCCAGATGATTCCAACTTAGCATGTTCAGACATATGCCATTATCTTCATGATTCTTATCAAACCAGGATGAACCAATATGTAAGAAACTTGATTGGGAACCACTAATCAGTGAAGAATAACCAGGAAGTTGAATAAATCTCATAGGAGTTGTGAGTAAGAAGATATCCCATTTTCTATCCAGGTGATTCCAGATTAGCATGTTCAGACATATGGCAATATCCTCATGATTCTTATCAAACCAGGATGAACCACGATCTAAGAAGCTTTATTTGGAACCACTAATCAGTGGAGAATAACCAAGAAGTTGAATAAATCTCATAAGTGTTGTGAGCAAGAAGATATCCCACCTTCTATCCATATGATTCTAGATTAGCCTGTTCGGACATATGCCATTATCTTCATGATTCTTATCAAACCAGGATAAACCACAATCTAAGAAGCTTTATTTGGAACCACTAATCAGTGGAGAATAACCAGGAAGTTGAATAAATCTCATAGGAGTTGTGAGTAAGAAGATACCCCACTTTCTATCCAGATGATTCCAGATTAGCCTGTTCGGACATATGGCAATATCTTCATGATTCTTATCAAACCAGGATGAACCACGATCTAAGAAGCTTTTTTTGGAACCACTAATCAGTGGAGAAGAATAACCAGGAAGTTGAATAAATCTCATAAGTGTTGTGAGCAAGAAGATATCCACCTTCTATCCAGATGATTCCAGATTAGCCTGTTCGGACATATGCCATTAGCTTCATGATTCTTATCAAACCAGGATGAACCACGATCTAAGAAGCTTTATTTGGAACCAATAATCAGTGGAGAATAACCAGGAAGTTGAATAAATCTCATAGGAGTTGTGAGTAAGAAGATATCCCACTTTCTATCCAGATGATTCCAGATTAGCCTGTTCGGACATATTGCAATATCTTCATGATTCTTATCAAACCAGGATGAACCACGATCTAAGAAGCTTTATTTGGAACCACTAATCAGTGGAGAAGAATAACCAGGAAGTTGAATAAATCTCATAAGTGTTGTGAGCAAGAAGATATCCCACCTTCTATCCAGATGATTCCAGATTAGCCTGTTCGGACATATGCCATTATCTTCATGATTCTTATCAAACCAGGATGAACCACAATCTAAGAAGCTTTATTTGGAACCACTAATCAGAGGAGAATAACCAGGAAGTTGAATAAATCTCATAAGTGTTGTGAGCAAGAAGATATCCCACCTTCTATCCAGATGATTCCAGATTAGTCTGTTCGGACATATGCCATTATCTTCATGATTCTTATCAAACTAGGATGAACCACGATCTAAGAAGCTTTATTTGGAACCACTAATCAGTGGAGAATAACCAGGAAGTTGAATAAATCTCATAGGAGTTGTGAGTAAGAATATATCCCACTTTCTATCCAGATGATTCCAGATTAGCCTGTTCGGACGTATGGCAATATCTTCATGATTCTTATCAAACTAGGATGAACCACGATCTAAGAAGCTTCATTTGGAACCACTAATCAGTGGATAATAACCAGGAAGTTGAATAAATCTCATAGGAGTTGTGAGTAAGAAGATATCCCACTTTCTATCCAGATGATTCCAGATTAGCCTGTTCGGACATATGGCATTATCTTCATGATTCTTATCAAACCAGGATGAACCAATGTGTAAAAAGTTTTATTGGGAACCACTAATAAGTGGAGAATAACCAGGAAGTTCAATAAATCTCATAGGAGTTGTGAGTAAGAAGATATCCCACTTTCTATCAACATGATTCCAGATTAGCATGTTCGGACATATGCCCTTATCTTCATGATTCTTATCAAACCAGGATGAACCAATATGTTAGAAGCTTGATTGGGAACCACTAATCAGTGAAGAATAACCAGGAAGTTGAATAAATCTCATAGGAGTTGTGAGTAAGAAGATATCCCATTTTCTATCCAGGTGATTCCAGATTAGCCTGTTCGGACATATGGCAATATCCTCATGATTCTTATCAAACCAGGATGAACCACGATCTAAGAAGCTTTATTTGGAACCACTAATCAGTGGAGAATAACCAGGAAGTTGAATAAATCTCATAAGTGTTGTGAGCAAGAAGATATCCCACCTTCTATCCAGATGATTCTAGATTAGCCTGTTCGGACATATGCCATTATCTTCATGATTCTTATCAAACTAGGTTGAACCACGATCTAAGAAGCTTTATTTGGAACCACTAATCAGTGGAGAATAACCAGGAAGTTGAATAAATCTCATAGGAGTTGTGAGTAAGAAGATATCCCACTTTCTATCCAGATGATTCCAGATTAGCATGTTCGGATGTATGGCAATATCTTCATGATTCTTATCAAACCAGGATGAACCATGATCTAAGAAGCTTTATTTGGAACCACAAATCAGTGGAGAATAACCAGGAAGTTGAATAAATCTCATAAGTATTGTGAGTAAGAAGATATCCCACCTTTTATATAGATGATTCCAGCTTAGCCTGTTCGGATATATGCCATTATCTTCATGATTCTTATCAAACCAGGATGAACCAATATGTAAGAAGCTTGATTGGGAACCACTAATCAGTGAAGAATAACCAGGAAGTTGAATAAATCTCATAGGAGTTGTGAGTAAGAATATATCCCATTTTCTATCCAGGTGATTCCAGATTAGCATGTTCAGACATATGGCAATATCCTCATGATTCTTATCAAACCAGGATGAACCACGATCTATAAAGTTTTATTTGGAACCACTAATCAGTGGAGAATAACCAGGAAGTTGAATAAATCTCATAAGTGTTGTGAGCAAGAAGATATCCCACCTTCTATCCAGATGATTCTAGATTAGCCTGTTCGGACATATGCCATTATCTTCATGATTCTTATCAAACCAGGATGAACCACGATCTAAGAAGCTTTATTTGGAACCAATAATCAGTGGATAATAACCAGGAAGTTGGATAAATCTCATAGGATTTGTGAGTAAGAAGATATCCCACTTTCTATCCAGATGATTCCAGATTAGCATGTTCGGACATATGGCAATATCTTCATGATTCTTATCAAACCAGGATGAACCACGATCTAAGAAGCTTTATTTGGAACCACTAATCAGTGGAGAAGAATAACCAGGAAGTTGAATAAATCTCATAAGTGTTGTGAGCAAGAAGATATCCCACCTTCTATCCAGATGATTCCAGATTAGCCTGTTCGGACGTATGCCATTATCTTCATGATTCTTATCAACCAAGGTTGAACCACGATCTAAAAAGCTTTATTTGGAACCACTAATCAGTGGAGAATAACCAGGAAGTTGAATAAATCTCATAAATGTTGTGAGCAAGAAGATATCCCACCTTCTATCCAGATGATTCCAGATTAACCTGTTCGGACATATGCCATTATCTTCATGTTTCATATCAAACCAGGATGAACCACGATCTAAGAAGCTTTATTTGCAACCACTAATCAGTGGAGAATAACCAGGAAGTTGAATAAATCTCATAGGAGTTGTGAGTAAGAAGATATCTTCATGATTATTATCAAACCAAGATGAACCACGATGAGTAAGAAGATATCCCAATTTCTATCCAGATGATTCCAGATTCTTATCAACCCAGGTTGAACTACGATCTAAAAAGCTTTATTTGGAACCAATAATCAGTGGAGAATAACCAAGAAGTTGAATAAATCTCATAAATGTTGTAAGCAAGAAGATATCCCACCTTCTATCCAGATGATTCCAGATTAACCTGTTCGGACATATGCCATTATCTTCATGATTATTATCAAACCAGGATGAACCACGATCTAAGAAGCTTTATTTGCAACCACTAATCAGTGGAGAATAACCAGGAAGTTGAATAAATCTCATAGGAGATGTGAGTAAGAAGATATCCCACTTTCTATCCAGATTATTCCAGATTAGCCTGTTCGGACATATGGCAATATCTTCATGATTCTTATCAAAACAAGATGAACCAATGTGTAAGAAGCTTGATTGGGAACCTCTAATAAGTGGAGAATAACCAGGAAGTTGAATAAATCTCATAGGAGTTGTGAGTAAGAAGATATCCCACTTTCTATCCAGATGATTCCAGATTAGCCTGTTCGGACATATGCCATTATCTTCATGATTCTTATCAAACCAGGACTAACCAATATGTAAGAAGCTTGATTGGGAACCACTAATCAGTGAAGAATAACCAGGAAGTTGAATAAATCTCATAGGAGTTGTGAGTAAGAAGATATCCCATTTTCTATCCAGGTGATTCCAGATTAGCCTGTTCGGACATATGGCAATATCCTCATGATTCTTATCAAACCAGGATGAACCACGATCTAAGAAGCTTTATTTGGAACCACTAATCAGTGGAGAATAACCAGGAAGTTGAATAAATCTCATAAGTGTTGTGAGCAAGAAGATATCCCACCTTCTATCCAGATGATTCTAGATTAGCCTGTTCGGACATATGCCATTATCTTCATGATTCTTATCAAACTAGGATGAACCACGATCTAAGAAGCTTTATTTGGAACCACTAATCAGTGGAGAATAACCAGGAAGTTGAATAAATCTCATAGGAGTTGTGAGTAGAAGATATCCCACTTTCTATCCAGATGATTCCAGATTACCCTGTTCGGACATATGGCAATATCTTCATAATTCTTATCAAACCAGGATGAACCACGATCTAAGAAGCTTTATTTGGAACCACTAATCAGTGGAGAAGAATAACCAGGAGGTTGAATAAATCTCATAAGTGTTGTGAGCAAGAAGATATCCCACCTTCTATCCAGATGATTCCAGATTAGCCTGTCCGGACTTATGCCATTATCTTCATGATTCTTATCAAACCAGGATGAACTACGATCTAAGAAGCTTGATTTGGAACCACTAATCAGTGGAGAATAACCAAGAAGTTGAATAAATCTCATAAATGTTGTGAGCAAGAAGATATCCCACCTTCTATCCAGATGATTCCAGATTAGCCTGTTCGGACATATGCCATTATCTTCATGATTCATATCAAACCAGGATGAACCACGATCTAAGAAGCTTTATTTGGAACCACTAATCAGTGGAGAATAACCAGGAAGTTGAATAAATCTCATAGGAGTTGTGAGTAAGAAGATATCCCACTTTCTATCCCGATGATTCCAGATTAGCCTGTTCAGACATATGGCAATATCTTCATGATTCTTATCAAACCAGGATGAACCACGATCTAAGAAGCTTTATTTGCAACCACTAATCAGTGGAGAATAACCAGGAAGTTGAATAAATCTCATAGGAGATGTGAGTAAGAAGATATCCCACTTTCTATCCAGATGATTCCAGATTAGCATGTTCGGATGTATGGCAATATCTTCATGATTCTTATCAAACCAGGATGAACCATGATCTAAGAAGCTTTATTTGGAACCACAAATCAGTGGAGAATAACCAGGAAGTTGAATAAATCTCATAAGTATTGTGAGTAAGAAGATATCCCACCTTTTATATAGATGATTCCAGCTTAGCCTGTTCGGATATATGCCATTATCTTCATGATTCTTATCAAACCAGGATGAACCAATATGTAAGAAGCTTGATTGGGAACCACTAATCAGTGAAGAATAACCAGGAAGTTGAATAAATCTCATAGGAGTTGTGAGTAAGAATATATCCCATTTTCTATCCAGGTGATTCCAGATTAGCATGTTCAGACATATGGCAATATCCTCATGATTCTTATCAAACCAGGATGAACCACGATCTATAAAGTTTTATTTGGAACCACTAATCAGTGGAGAATAACCAGGAAGTTGAATAAATCTCATAAGTGTTGTGAGCAAGAAGATATCCCACCTTCTATCCAGATGATTCTAGATTAGCCTGTTCGGACATATGCCATTATCTTCATGATTCTTATCAAACCAGGATGAACCACGATCTAAGAAGCTTTATTTGGAACCAATAATCAGTGGATAATAACCAGGAAGTTGGATAAATCTCATAGGATTTGTGAGTAAGAAGATATCCCACTTTCTATCCAGATGATTCCAGATTAGCATGTTCGGACATATGGCAATATCTTCATGATTCTTATCAAACCAGGATGAACCACGATCTAAGAAGCTTTATTTGGAACCACTAATCAGTGGAGAAGAATAACCAGGAAGTTGAATAAATCTCATAAGTGTTGTGAGCAAGAAGATATCCCACCTTCTATCCAGATGATTCCAGATTAGCCTGTTCGGACGTATGCCATTATCTTCATGATTCTTATCAACCAAGGTTGAACCACGATCTAAAAAGCTTTATTTGGAACCACTAATCAGTGGAGAATAACCAGGAAGTTGAATAAATCTCATAAATGTTGTGAGCAAGAAGATATCCCACCTTCTATCCAGATGATTCCAGATTAACCTGTTCGGACATATGCCATTATCTTCATGTTTCATATCAAACCAGGATGAACCACGATCTAAGAAGCTTTATTTGCAACCACTAATCAGTGGAGAATAACCAGGAAGTTGAATAAATCTCATAGGAGTTGTGAGTAAGAAGATATCTTCATGATTATTATCAAACCAAGATGAACCACGATGAGTAAGAAGATATCCCAATTTCTATCCAGATGATTCCAGATTCTTATCAACCCAGGTTGAACTACGATCTAAAAAGCTTTATTTGGAACCAATAATCAGTGGAGAATAACCAAGAAGTTGAATAAATCTCATAAATGTTGTAAGCAAGAAGATATCCCACCTTCTATCCAGATGATTCCAGATTAACCTGTTCGGACATATGCCATTATCTTCATGATTATTATCAAACCAGGATGAACCACGATCTAAGAAGCTTTATTTGCAACCACTAATCAGTGGAGAATAACCAGGAAGTTGAATAAATCTCATAGGAGATGTGAGTAAGAAGATATCCCACTTTCTATCCAGATTATTCCAGATTAGCCTGTTCGGACATATGGCAATATCTTCATGATTCTTATCAAAACAAGATGAACCAATGTGTAAGAAGCTTGATTGGGAACCTCTAATAAGTGGAGAATAACCAGGAAGTTGAATAAATCTCATAGGAGTTGTGAGTAAGAAGATATCCCACTTTCTATCCAGATGATTCCAGATTAGCCTGTTCGGACATATGCCATTATCTTCATGATTCTTATCAAACCAGGACTAACCAATATGTAAGAAGCTTGATTGGGAACCACTAATCAGTGAAGAATAACCAGGAAGTTGAATAAATCTCATAGGAGTTGTGAGTAAGAAGATATCCCATTTTCTATCCAGGTGATTCCAGATTAGCCTGTTCGGACATATGGCAATATCCTCATGATTCTTATCAAACCAGGATGAACCACGATCTAAGAAGCTTTATTTGGAACCACTAATCAGTGGAGAATAACCAGGAAGTTGAATAAATCTCATAAGTGTTGTGAGCAAGAAGATATCCCACCTTCTATCCAGATGATTCTAGATTAGCCTGTTCGGACATATGCCATTATCTTCATGATTCTTATCAAACTAGGATGAACCACGATCTAAGAAGCTTTATTTGGAACCACTAATCAGTGGAGAATAACCAGGAAGTTGAATAAATCTCATAGGAGTTGTGAGTAGAAGATATCCCACTTTCTATCCAGATGATTCCAGATTACCCTGTTCGGACATATGGCAATATCTTCATAATTCTTATCAAACCAGGATGAACCACGATCTAAGAAGCTTTATTTGGAACCACTAATCAGTGGAGAAGAATAACCAGGAGGTTGAATAAATCTCATAAGTGTTGTGAGCAAGAAGATATCCCACCTTCTATCCAGATGATTCCAGATTAGCCTGTCCGGACTTATGCCATTATCTTCATGATTCTTATCAAACCAGGATGAACTACGATCTAAGAAGCTTGATTTGGAACCACTAATCAGTGGAGAATAACCAAGAAGTTGAATAAATCTCATAAATGTTGTGAGCAAGAAGATATCCCACCTTCTATCCAGATGATTCCAGATTAGCCTGTTCGGACATATGCCATTATCTTCATGATTCATATCAAACCAGGATGAACCACGATCTAAGAAGCTTTATTTGGAACCACTAATCAGTGGAGAATAACCAGGAAGTTGAATAAATCTCATAGGAGTTGTGAGTAAGAAGATATCCCACTTTCTATCCCGATGATTCCAGATTAGCCTGTTCAGACATATGGCAATATCTTCATGATTCTTATCAAACCAGGATGAACCACGATCTAAGAAGCTTTATTTGCAACCACTAATCAGTGGAGAATAACCAGGAAGTTGAATAAATCTCATAGGAGATGTGAGTAAGAAGATATCCCACTTTCTATCCAGATTATTCCAGATTAGCCTGTTCGGACATATGGCAATATCTTCATGATTCTTATCAAAACAAGATGAACCAATGTGTAAGAAGCTTGATTGGGAACCTCTAATAAGTGGAGAATAACCAGGAAGTTGAATAAATCTCATAGGAGTTGTGAGTAAGAAGATATCCCACTTTCTATCCAGATGATTCCAGATTAGCCTGTTCGGACATATGCCATTATCTTCATGATTCTTATCAAACCAGGACTAACCAATATGTAAGAAGCTTGATTGGGAACCACTAATCAGTGAAGAATAACCAGGAAGTTGAATAAATCTCATAGGAGTTGTGAGTAAGAAGATATCCCATTTTCTATCCAGGTGATTCCAGATTAGCCTGTTCGGACATATGGCAATATCCTCATGATTCTTATCAAACCAGGATGAACCACGATCTAAGAAGCTTTATTTGGAACCACTAATCTGTGGAGAATAACCAGGAAGTTGAATAAATCTCATAAGTGTTGTGAGCAAGAAGATATCCCACCTTCTATCCAGATGATTCTAGATTAGCCTGTTCGGACATATGCCATTATCTTCATGATTCTTATCAAACTAGGATGAACCACGATCTAAGAAGCTTTATTTGGAACCACTAATCAGTGGAGAATAACCAGGAAGTTGAATAAATCTCATAGGAGTTGTGAGTAGAAGATATCCCACTTTCTATCCAGATGATTCCAGATTACCCTGTTCGGACATATGGCAATATCTTCATAATTCTTATCAAACCAGGATGAACCACGATCTAAGAAGCTTTATTTGGAACCACTAATCAGTGGAGAAGAATAACCAGGAGGTTGAATAAATCTCATAAGTGTTGTGAGCAAGAAGATATCCCACCTCCTATCCAGATGATTCCAGATTAGCCTGTCCGGACTTATGCCATTATCTTCATGATTCTTATCAAACCAGGATGAACTACGATCTAAGAAGCTTGATTTGGAACCACTAATCAGTGGAGAATAACCAAGAAGTTGAATAAATCTCATAAATGTTGTGAGCAAGAAGATATCCCACCTTCTATCCAGATGATTCCAGATTAGCCTGTTCGGACATATGCCATTATCTTCATGATTCATATCAAACCAGGATGAACCACGATCTAAGAAGCTTTATTTGGAACCACTAATCAGTGGAGAATAACCAGGAAGTTGAATAAATCTCATAGGAGTTGTGAGTAAGAAGATATCCCACTTTCTATCCCGATGATTCCAGATTAGCCTGTTCAGACATATGGCAATATCTTCATGATTCTTATCAAACCAGGATGAACCACGATCTAAGAAGCTTTATTTGCAACCACTAATCAGTGGAGAATAACCAAGAAGTTGAATAAATCTCATAAGTGTTGTGAGCAAGAAGATATCCCACCTTCTATCCAAATGATTCCAGATTAGCCTGTTCTTACATATGCCATTATCTTCATGATTCTTGTCAAACCAGGATGAACCACAGTCTAAGAATATTTATTTGGAACCACTAATCAGTGGAGAATAACCAGGAAGTTGAATAAATCTCATAGGAGTTGTGAGTAAGAAGATATCCCACTTTCTATCCAGATGATTTCAGATTAGCCTGTTCGGACATATGGCAATATCTTCATGATTCTTATCAAACCAGGATGAACCAATGTGTAAGAAGCTTGATTGGGAACCACTAACAAGTGGAGAATAACCAGGAAGTTGAATAAACCTCATAGGAGTTGTGAGTAAGAAGATATCCCACATTCTATCCAGATGATTCCAGATTAGCCTGTTCGGACATATGCTATTATCTTCATGATTCTTATCAAACCAGGATAAACCAATATGTAAGAAGCTTGATTGGGAACCACTAATCAGTGAAGAATAACCAGGAAGTTGAATATATCTCATAGAAGTTGTGAGTAAGAAGATATCCCATTTTCTATCCAGGTGATTCCAGATTAGCCTGTTCGGACATATGGCAATATCCTCATGATTCTTATCAAACCAGGTTGAACCACGATCTAAGAAGCTTTATTTGGAACCACTAATCAGTGGAGAATAACCAGGAAGTTGAATAAATCTCATAAGTGTTGTGAGCAAGAAGATATCCCACCTTCTATCCAGATGATTCTAGATTAGCCTGTTCGGACATATGCCATTATCTTCATGATTCTTATCAAACTAGGATGAACCACGATCTAAGAAGCTTTATTTGGAACCACTAATCAGTGGAGAATAACCAGGAAGTTGAATAAATCTCATAAGTGTTGTGAGCAAGAAGATATCCCACCTTCTATCCAGATGATTCTAGATTAGCCTGTTCGGACATATGCCATTATCTTCATGATTCTTATCAAACTAGGATGAACCACGATCTAAGAAGCTTTATTTGGAACCACTAATCAGTGGAGAATAACCAGGAAGTTGAATAAATCTCATAGGAGTTGTGAGTAGAAGATATCCCACTTTCTATCCAGATGATTCCAGATTACCCTGTTCGGACATATGGCAATATCTTCATAATTCTTATCAAACCAGGATGAACCACGATCTAAGAAGCTTTATTTGGAACCACTAATCAGTGGAGAAGAATAACCAGGAGGTTGAATAAATCTCATAAGTGTTGTGAGCAAGAAGATATCCCACCTTCTATCCAGATGATTCCAGATTAGCCTGTCCGGACTTATGCCATTATCTTCATGATTCTTATCAAACCAGGATGAACTACGATCTAAGAAGCTTGATTTGGAACCACTAATCAGTGGAGAATAACCAAGAAGTTGAATAAATCTCATAAATGTTGTGAGCAAGAAGATATCCCACCTTCTATCCAGATGATTCCAGATTAGCCTGTTCGGACATATGCCATTATCTTCATGATTCATATCAAACCAGGATGAACCACGATCTAAGAAGCTTTATTTGGAACCACTAATCAGTGGAGAATAACCAGGAAGTTGAATAAATCTCATAGGAGTTGTGAGTAAGAAGATATCCCACTTTCTATCCCGATGATTCCAGATTAGCCTGTTCAGACATATGGCAATATCTTCATGATTCTTATCAAACCAGGATGAACCACGATCTAAGAAGCTTTATTTGCAACCACTAATCAGTGGAGAATAACCAAGAAGTTGAATAAATCTCATAAGTGTTGTGAGCAAGAAGATATCCCACCTTCTATCCAAATGATTCCAGATTAGCCTGTTCTTACATATGCCATTATCTTCATGATTCTTGTCAAACCAGGATGAACCACGGTCTAAGAATATTTATTTGGAACCACTAATCAGTGGAGAATAACCAGGAAGTTGAATAAATCTCATAGGAGTTGTGAGTAAGAAGATATCCCACTTTCTATCCAGATGATTTCAGATTAGCCTGTTCGGACATATGGCAATATCTTCATGATTCTTATCAAACCAGGATGAACCAATGTGTAAGAAGCTTGATTGGGAACCACTAACAAGTGGAGAATAACCAGGAAGTTGAATAAACCTCATAGGAGTTGTGAGTAAGAAGATATCCCACATTCTATCCAGATGATTCCAGATTAGCCTGTTCGGACATATGCTATTATCTTCATGATTCTTATCAAACCAGGATAAACCAATATGTAAGAAGCTTGATTGGGAACCACTAATCAGTGAAGAATAACCAGGAAGTTGAATATATCTCATAGAAGTTGTGAGTAAGAAGATATCCCATTTTCTATCCAGGTGATTCCAGATTAGCCTGTTCGGACATATGGCAATATCCTCATGATTCTTATCAAACCAGGTTGAACCACGATCTAAGAAGCTTTATTTGGAACCACTAATCAGTGGAGAATAACCAGGAAGTTGAATAAATCTCATAAGTGTTGTGAGCAAGAAGATATCCCACCTTCTATCCAGATGATTCTAGATTAGCCTGTTCGGACATATGCCATTATCTTCATGATTCTTATCAAACTAGGATGAACCACGATCTAAGAAGCTTTATTTGGAACCACTAATCAGTGGAGAATAACCAGGAAGTTGAATAAATCTCATATGAGTTGTGAGTAAGAATATATCCCACTTTCTATCAAGATGATTCCAGATTAGCCTGTTTGGACGTATGGCAATATCTTCATGATTCTTATCAAACCAGGATGAACCATGATCTAAGAAGCTTTATTTGGAACCACTAATCAGTGGAGAATAACCAGAACTTGAATAAATCTCATAAGTGTTGTGAGTAAGAAGATGTCCCACCTTCTATCCAGATGATTCCAGCTTAGCCTGTTCGAACATATGCATTATCTTCATGATTCTTATCAAACCAGGATGAACCAATATGTAAGAAGCTTGATTGGCAACCACTAATCAGTGAAGAATAACCAGGAAGTTGAATAAATCTCATAGGAGTTGTGAGTAAGAAGATATCTCATTTTCTATCCAGGTGATTCCAGATTAGCCTGTTCGGACATATGGCAATATCCACATGATTCTTATCAAACCAGGATGAACCACGATCTAAGAAGCTTTATTTGGAACCGCTAATCAGTGGAGAATAACCAGGAAGTTGAATAAATCTCATAAGTATTGTGAGCAAGAAGATATCCCACTTTCTATCCAGATGATTATAGATTAGCCTGTTCGGACATATGCCAGTATCTTCATGATTCTTATCAAACCAGAATGAACCACGATCTAAGAAGCTTTATTTGGAACCACTAATCAGTGGAGAATAACCAGAAAGTTGAATAAATCTCATAGGAGTTGTGAGTAAGAAGATATCCCACTTTCTATCCAGATGATTTCAGATTAGCCTGTTCGGACATATCGCAATATCTTCATGATTCTTATCAAACCAGGATGAACCACAATCTAAGAAGCTTTATTTGGAACCACTAATCAGTGTAGAATAACCAGGAAGTTGAATAAATCTCATAAGTGTTGTGAGCAAGAAGATATCCCACCTTCTATCCAGATGATTCCAGATTAGCCTGTTCGGACGTATGCCATTATCTTCATGATTCTTATCAAACCAGGATAAACCACGATCTTATAAGCTTTATTTGGAACCACTAATCAGTGGAGAATAACCAGGAAGTTGAATAAATCTCATAAATGTTGTGAGCAAGAAGATATCCCACCTTCTATCCAGATGGTTCAAGATTAGCCTGTTCGTACATATGCCATTTCTTCATGATTCATATCAAACCAGGATGAACCACGATCTAAGAAGCTTTATTTGGAACCACTAATCAGTGGAGAATAACTAGGAAGTTGAATAAATCTCATAGGAGTTGTGAGTAAGAAGATATCCCACTTTCTATCCAGATGATTCCAGATTAGCCTGTTCGGACATATGGCAATATCTTCATGATTCTTATCAAACCAGGATGAACCAATATGTAAGAAGCTTGATTGGGAACCACTAATCAGTGGAGAATAACCAGGAAGTTGAATAAATCTCATAAATGTTGTAAGCAAGAAGATATCCCACCTTATATCCAGATGATTCCAGATTAGCCTGTTCGGACGTATGGCAATATCTTCATGATTCTTATCAAAACAGGATGAACCATGATCTAAGAAGCTTAACCCTAAAGAGACTAATGGTAACCCTTCAGACACTACACCTACATCAGAGGGAACTGAAGGAAGAAGGTTAAGGAGTAGGAAGGAGAATATTCCTAAGAACCTTAAGAGGGAAGCTAATGAAAAGGAGACTGATGGTTTCACTAAGAGAGTTATCAGAATCCCACCAGAGAAACCTTTTGAAGAGGTTTACTTCACAAGCAGACTGTGGATGTTCTTCAGAGAAACAAGGGAGACTGAAAATGACATTAGAAGAAGGTTTGACAATGTCAGAGAAGATATGAGGAAAATGATTACTTTACAGATGAAGAGTGATCATGGGAAGTTTGCAATACCGTGTGTAGTACAAAGGATTGAATTTCCTCATGCACTATGTGACACTGGTTCATCAGTCAGCATCTTACCAAAGGTCATGGCAGACCATCTGGGCCTGCAAGTAGAGCATTCACCAGAGATCTTTACATTTGTGGATTACACTAAGAAAAACTCTGGAGGCTTCATCAGAGACCTGGAAGTACATATTGGTAATGCTATCGTCCCTGTGGATTTTCATTGTCCTAGACATCAAGCTAAATTGGAACTCTTCCCTCTTACTTGGAAGAGCATTTATGGCTACAGTAGGAGCCATATGTGACATGAACACCAACAGGATGTGCTTGACTCTGATAGATCCAGATATCTACTACGACCCTGTCAAGCTTGGCAAACCACCAGCCAAATCAGTGGTAAAAGAAGATGATACTGGTATCATTGCAGTTTGTCATTGTGAAGTCGAGTATGAGACAAAGTACTTGGGATCGATCGAAAGCACCTTAACTTCATCGATCGACACCCTAGCGTCAGAGGAGATCGACAACAAACATAGATCATCGATCGACAGAGACCCACCAGATGATGAACTCGATCTACCAGATCATTGCTACACGAATTTCGCCATCCCACCCAGCCGAAAGGAAGATGATTACTCAGTAACGAGTTGGGCAGATAGCGGATTTCACGAGAGTTTTGCAGTAGACATAGCCACCTCTTCCCACAGTGGAGACCACAGTAAAGACCATGATGCAGACTACTGGGAAGAGAGAGCTTGGGAAAATTACTTGGAGAATGACAGATTTGCAAATCGATTCCCACAATCGATCGACATCAAGCGCCCACCATCTATCGATTATCTACTTCATCCAGCAAAACGACATTGTCCATCGATCGACATAGCCAGTATCACATCGATCGATATAAACCTGGACGACTTAAAGGACAAAATCAGAATTTCACCGATTAGGACAACACATGGGTATAAAAGATTGACAACTACAGACACGAAAATACAAACCTTTTCACCTTCTACCCAGCAGCTTCCAACATTCAGCAAATTATCAATGGAGGACTGCAACAACATGAACAATCGATCCAACCATGCAGCTAGACGTGCACCATCGATCTCCACCATGACATCAACATCGATCGACGCCATCAACAGAGCTCAATCGCGATTTCATGAACCTTATGATATCAGGAACCTTTCATTAACACCTGATGAATTTGGAATTTTCAGGGACACAGATGGCTATGCAAGAGCAATGGATGGAAGAGTTCTGCACATAACCAGAGAAGACATAGCAGACATCCTCCAAGTTGCTAATGGACCAGAAAACCTGTTCACACAGCAACATAGCCATCCAGACATCCTAGCTCACGTCCAGGACAACCACCACGTCACCACAAGGGAGGATACAGTTCCTCATACCTTCGGTCAACCCAGGAGTTCACCATCGATCAACATCGTTTTATCACCATCGATCGACGGCGGATATCTCGGATCGATCGACATACCAAGAGTCAGATCGCCCGACAGACGATTGGAGTTTGGACGACGTGCCTTCAATACTGATGGATCCAGGAGATTCAAATGGGAAGCAAAGGATGAGTATGGTGTCTACAGAGATGAGTTTGGCTATGCTAGAGGAGTTGATGGTGAAATCATCCATGTTACCAAGGAGCAAATAAGGAGAATTCTAGAGAGAGCATCACTTTTTCACAGAGGTTGCTTACGCCTTCCAGTACACACACGCCCTTACCATGCATACAGACCACCACCAGTACCTTACAGTAGAGATGAGATAGATGATACGGTGACTGATGTATGGAGAGCTCAGGCACACCTTGAGGCAAACATGCACACATTGGTGGAAGACACTTTCCAGCCCTTGGATATCAGCTACAAGGATTTCCAGAATGATATGGCTGAGATAAGAGTGGAGCTTGGAAACATATTAACCATTCTTGAAAAAGAAGCTACGCCACCAATATCGACCGACAGAGTACCTGTACCATCGATCGACATCGGCAAGACTACATCCAAGGACCGACCAGAATGTTCATCACCTAAGAGAGATCAATGGGAGATTGCTTATATCAATACACGGATTGGAGACGTCTACAGCCCTCTCAACAACAATGTCAAATGGTTATTAAGCAAGAGGATCGATCTTCTACAGAGAGAGTTAGCATCAATTCGCAAGAAAGATCAAGCTAAGAATGCTACTTTTCCATCGATCGACACTATGTCTTCACCGTCGATCGACACAAGGTTCGCAGCACTGGAAGATAGGATGAAAGCATACGAGACGAAGCATGACAATTTCAGTTCACCTATCCTGCGACACCAGGACAAACTGTCACAGCAGCTGAACGAGCTACAACAAGACATGAGCATAGTTCAAGATCATCTTGGTCTTCGTGACAGAAACGCAACATCGATCGACAGGCCTAGACCAATATCGATCGACATCGAGCCACCACCAGCGAAGAGAGCATGCACTACAGCAGAAGTCTTTAAGTTCAAACATGAGTTGTACGAGGCTATGGATGCTATGGAAAGGAGACTCAACGGGACCTGTGATACCATTGACGACACTGTTAACGAATGAGTAAACAGCCTATGCAGAACCACTCGCCAAATGAAGGGCGATATACGTGCTTTGCAGTACCAAGGACAACGCTCAGAATCGATCGACACAGTTGACACTGCATCGACCGACAGAACACTCAGCGAAACGACCGACGCGCATCTAGTAGCATCGATCGACACCGAGTCCTTGGCAGACCGAGATCAGTTTATTCATGACAAGATCGATGCATTACAGAGTGAGCTGAAGGAATTGTCCGTATATACCTACGAGACCATCGACAGGAAGGTTGGCAACATCGACTACATTGAAAATTCTGTGAGGAAGCTTCAAGATACAGTCCTCAAGATAGATAAGAAACAATAAGGTCAGATGATGCCACAAGAAGCTTCGCTACCACATGGTTCAACAGTAGGAGACACAAGATTGATGATTGCTGTCCAGTAATCAGCAGTTTCTGCACCCCATGAGTCACACACCTACCACAGTCAAGCTAAATGACTATAACAAAGCGCTGAGTGTGAGGCAACCTACTATTAGGTTTTCTTTTAATTTCCTTTATTTTATTATTTTTCATTTTTGCTTTTATTTTTCGGATTTGTTTTGCAGTTTTTCTATTAGATCCGAGTAGAATGATGATTTTGTCGACCGACATTTACCATTCATATCGCTCGACACCACACGACCATTACTAACGATCGACATACACCACTACGAATCGATCGACACCTTGTCGATCAGGTTTAATCATTCTAACTTGTTATATTTATTAATTATGATTTATTTTATTTACCTCACCACCGGCTGTGTTACACTGGGACAGTGTAATTTATTTTATTTTAGTTTTTATTCAAATTGTTTTTCAAAATTATTTTTTGCACAAGTATTAAATAAGAACATTGATATAGATTTATATTTGACTGTCTGACTACTCTTTAGCACCATTCTAGATTACTGATTGCAGATAGTACTAAAGATGCTAAATTGGATCAACCTGTCATCTATATTCACTAGCTAAGATTGTTTGAAGGAACCAAAGCTGACCTCCAACACTAATACTGACTTATTTGCTTGTCTTGTGGCTTGGAAATCACTGGATCGGAATCCTCTTACAAGTCTGGAAGGTAAAAAGTATGTGTGTTTCTGGTTCCCTTCCTTCTCTCTCTTCAGCGTCTCAAGATCTAAATTTATGTTATAAAATATTGAAATGATTTCTTGAGAAGCAGAGGGGTAGGAGTGTCTCCTGCGACCCCAGTATTCTAAATCTCAAGGATGATCACACATTGTGGAAACGAGGGATAGGTAAATTACCAAAGACCCCATTATTCGCTACACTTTGTCAAAATGTATGAGTTACAATGCAAATGTCAATGAGATGGACTAGATGACCTTTGTGGCATCGAAGCCTGTTGAAATTGAAACTAATAAGAGATTCAGAGAAGAGAGATGAGGGGAGAAAGGGATCAGAAAAGACTACCTGTGTGTTCAGATACTAGTTTGAGTTGAAGCCATGTGTCCTTTGATCGATACTCCCAAGGTAAAGTCTGCACTTTTATTTTATGTTAAGAAATGAGGTTAGTAGAGGGGAATGTCAGATGAGATTTGCTAAGTTGTTGACTAGATGAGTTTGGTTGCTAAGCTAGGATAAGGCATAATGAACTTCTGTGATTAGGATGTTTAGATATGAATTGCAAACCCATAGAGTGATGACTTCAATATTTTGAATCTTTGAGTTCCTGCTGTTTTCAAACATTTTCCAAAGACTATTGTTTTTGCTTGAGGACAAGCAAAGGAGTAAGTCTGGGGGAGTTGATATACCATGGATTTTACCCGTTTTTAACCATGATATACTAGTATTTTATTATATATTTAATCTGTTTTCTAGCCTGTTAGGTATGTTTTCAGGTTCAGGAGCATTTCGTGAGAAAGTGATGTTTTGGAGCATTTTGGAGTACAAGAGATGATACACCCGAGTTGACCATTCAAGACCAAGTCGGAAGTCAACATTGCGATTATAGTCGATCGATACTCATCCAGAGTTGTCGATCGATGTAGCTGAGAAGATCCGTGTACTAGAAGATTATAATCGATCGATACACATCTTGTGTTGTTGATCGATATCGAGGACGAAATGGTTTAGCCGACTACTTGACCAAGACTTCACCAAATTACGAGATTGCCCCTGACGAGTTTTTAACCTAATGGAAATGCTTAAATATTCCTGCGAAGTGTTTTTTTAACGGCAACTTCGAGAGAAGCAAGCTTTGAACAACTCAAAGAAAAGCAGAGAGTGTGAGAGAGAGACTAGAGTTTTATTTGTTTGGAGAGATTGGAGAGATTTCTCATCTCCTTTTGTATTTCTACTTATTTCTATCTATGCAATTCTTTCATCTATCCATTGTCATGAATTGCTTAGCTATGTCTGAGTAGTCTACTTGTTAGATCTAGGGTTTAAATAGGTTTGTGGGATTAGCCCCAAACTATAATTGCTAAGTTGTGGTACTCATCAAATGGATTGCACCCTATGCTTGTTCTAGATTAGCTAACTAGAATATAGATCACTAGGATCTTTGATTATCTTGAATTATTTAACCAGTGATACATCACTTGAGTTAAGCGGCTGAGATCTATAGTATCATGCAAGCAACTTGTTAAAGCATTTATAGAAATTATAATCTCCATTCCTGAATAAAAGCTCTATGTCTAGCACTCTTTATCACATTTAAACAACCCATCATATTGTTAGTTAGAGCAACTACCTTGCTCATTTTAGGAATTATTACTTTTATTTCTATCATATAAACCAACTTCACCTAGGATTGATTAGTAGATTTTATTTAATTGGTTCCCTAGCTCCTCGTGATTCGATCCCTAAGTACTACATCTGTACCTCTTATTTGAGAGAGTAAGCTCTACTAGGTAATTTGAGCACTATCAGATATCCCACCTTCTATCCAGATGATTCCAGATTAGCTTGTTCGGACATATGCCATTATCTTCATATTCATATCAAACCAGGATGAACAACAATCTAAGAAGCTTTATTTGGAACCACTAATCAGTGGAGAATAACCAGGAAGTTGAATAAATCTCATAGGAGTTGTGAGTAAGAAGATATCCCACTTTCTATCAAGATGATTCCAGATTAGCCTGTTCGGACATATGGCAATATCTTCATGATTCTTATCAAACCAGGATGAACCAATATGTAAGAAGCATGATTGGGAACCACTAATTAGTGGAGAATAACCAGGAAGTTGAATAAATCTCATAGGAGTTGTGAGTAATAGGATATCCCATTTTCTATCCAGATAATTCCAGATTTGCCGGTTCGGACGTATGGCAATATCTTCATGATTCTTATCAAACCAGGATGAACCATGATCTAAGAAGCTTATTTGGAACCACTAATTAGTGGAGAATAACCAGGAAGTTGAATAAATCTCATAAGTGTTGTACCTAAGAAGATATCCCACCTTCTATCCAGATGATTCCAGATTAGCCTATTCGGACATATGCCATTATCTTCATGATTCTTATCAAACCAGGATGAACCAATATGTAAGAAGCTTGATTGGGAACCACTAATCAGTGAAGAATAACCAGGAAGTTGAATAAATCTCATAGGAGTTGTGAGTAAGAAGATATCCCACCTTCTATCCACATGATTCCAGATTAGCCTGTTCGGACATATGCCATTATCTTCCTGATTCTTATCAAACCGGATGAACCACGATCTAAGAAGCTTTATATGGAACCACTAATCAGTGTAGAATAACCAGGAAGTTGAATAAATCTCATAGGAGTTGTGATTAAGAAGATATCCCACTTTCTATCCAGATGATTCCATATTAGCATGTTCGGACATATGCCAATATCTTCATGATTCTTATCAAACCAGGATGAACCACGATCTAAGAAGCTTTATTTGGAACCACTAATCAGTGGAGAATAACCAGGAAGTTGAATAAATCTCATAAGTTTTGTGAGCAAGAAGATATCCCACCTTCTATCCAGATAATTCCACATTAGCCTGTTCGGACGTATGGCAATATCTTCATGATTCTTATCAAACCAGGATGAACCACGATCTAAGAAGCTTTATTTGGAACCACTAATCAGTGGAGAATACCCAGGTAGTTGAATAAATCTCATAAGTGTTGTGAGTAAGAAGATATCCCACCTTCTATCCAGATGATTCCAGATTAGCCTATTCGGACATATGCCATTATCTTCACGATTCTTATCAAACCAGAATGAACCAATATGTAAGAAGCTTGACTGGGAACCACTAATCAGTGGAGAATAACCAGGAAGTTGAATAAATCTCATAGGAATTGTGAGTAAGAAGATATCCCACTTTCTATCCAGAGGATTCCATATTAGCATGTTCGGACGTATGACAATATCTTCATGATTCTTGACAAACCAGGATGAACCATGATCTAAGAAGCTTTATATGGAACCACTAATCAGTATAGAATAACCAGGAAGTTGAATAAATCTCATAAGTGTTGTGAGTAAGAAGATATCTCACCTTCTATCCAGATGATTCTAGATTAGCCAGTTCGGACATATGCCATAATCTTCATGATTCTTATCAAACCAGGATGAACCAATATAAATCTCATAGGAGTTGTGAGTAAGAAGATATCCCATTTTCTATCCAGGTGAATTCAGATTAGCCTGTTCGGACATATGGCAATATCCTCATGATTCTTATCAAACCAGGATGAACCACGATCTAAGAAGCTTTATTTGGAACCACTAATCAGTGGAGAATAACCTGGAAGATGAATAAATATCATAAGTGTTGTGAGCAAGAAGATATCCCACCTTCTATCGAGATGATTCCAGATTAGCCTGTTCGGACATATGCCATTATCTTCATGATTCTTATCAAACCAGGATGAACCACGATCTAAGAAGCTTTATTTGGAACCACTAATCAGTGGAGAATAACCATGAAGTTGAATAAATCTCATAGGAGTTGTGATTAAGAAGATATCCCACTTTATCCAGATGATTCCATATTAGCCTGTTCGGACATATGGCAATATCTTCATGATTCTTATCAAACCAGGATGAACCAATATGTAAGAAGCTTGATTGGGAACCACTAATCAGTGGAGAATAACCAGGAAGTTGAATCAATCTCATAGGAGTTCTGAGTAAGAAGATATCCCACTTTCTCTCCATATGATTCCAGATTAGCCTGTTCGGACGTATGGCAATATCTTCATGATTCTTATCAAACCAGGATGAAACATGATCTAAGAAGCTTTATTTGGAACCACTAATCAGTGGAGAATAACCAGGAAGTTGAATAAATCTCATAAGTGTTGTGAGTAAGAAGATATCCCACCTTCTATCCAGATGATTCCAGATTAGCCTGTTCGGACATATGACATTATCTTCATGATTCTTATCAAACCAGGATGAACCAATATGTAAGAAGCTTGATTGGGAACCACTAATCAGTGAAGAATAACCAGGAAGTTGAATAAATCTCATAGGGGTTGTGAGTAAGAAGATATCCCAAGTTCTATCCAGGTGATTTCAGATTAGCTTGTTCGGACATATGGAAATATCCTCATGATTCTTATCAAACCCGGATGAACTACGATGTAAGAAGCTTTATTTGGAACCACTAATCAGTGGAGAATAACCAGGAAGTTGAATAAATCTCATAAGTGTTGTGAGTAAGAAGATATCCCACCTTCTATCCAGATGATTCCAGATTAGCCTGTTCGGACATATGCCATTATCTTCATGATTCTTATCAAACCAGGACGAACCACGATCTATGAAGCTTTATATGGAACCACTAATCAGTGTAGAATAACCAGGAAGTTGAATAAATCTCATAGGAGTTGTGATTAAGAAGATATCCCACTTTCTATCCAGATGATTCCAAATTAGCCTGTTCGGACATATGGCAATATCTTAATGATTCTTATCAAACCATGATTAACCAATATGTAAGAAGCTTGATTGGGAACCACTAATCAGTGGAGAATAACCAGGAAGTTGAATAAATCGCATAGGAGTTGTGAGTAAGAAGATATCCCACTTTCTATCCAGATGATTCCAGATTATCCTGTTCGGAAATATGCCATTATCTTCATGATTCTTATCAAACCATGATGAACCACGATCTAAGAAGCTTTATTTGGAACCACTATTCAGTGGAGAATAACCAGGAAGTTAAATAAATCTTCATGATTCTTATCAAACCAGGATGAACCACGATATAGGAAGCTTTATCAGTGGAGAATAACCAGGAAGTTGAATAAATCTCATAAGAGTTGTGAGTAAGAAGATATCCCACTTTCTATCCAGATGATTCCAGATTAGCATGTTCGGACATATGGCAATATCTTCATGATTCTTATCAAACCAGGATGAACCACGATCTAAGAAGCTTTATTTGGAACCAGTAATCAGTGGAGAATAACCAGGAAGTTGAATAAATCTCATAAGTTTTGTGAGCAAGAAGATATCCCACCTTCTATCCAGATGATTCCAGATTAGCATTTTCGGTCGTATGGCAATATCTTCATGATTCTTATCAAACCAGGATGAACCACGATCTAAGAAGCTTTACTTGGAACCAATAATCAGTGGAGAATACCCAGGAAGTTTAATAAATCTCATAAGTGTTGTGAGTAAGAAGATATCCCACCTTCTATCCAGATGATTCCAGATTAGCCTATTCGGACATATGCCATTATCTTCACGATTCTTATCAAACCAGGATGAACCAATATGTAAGAAGCTTGACTGGGAACCACTAATCAGTGGAGAATAACCAGGAAGTTGAATAAATCTCATAGGACTTGTGAGTAAGAAGATATCCCACTTTTGATCCAGAGGATTCCAGATTAGCCTGTTCGGAAGTATGGCAATATCTTAATGATTCTTATCAAACCAGGATGAACCATGATCTAAGAAGCTTTATTTGGAACCAGTAATCAGTATAGAATAACCAGGAAGTTGAATAAATCTCATAAGTGTTGTGAGTAAGAAGATATCTCACCTTCTATCCAGATGATTCCAGATTAGCCAGTTCGGACATATGCCATAATCTTCATGATTCTTATCAAACCAGGATGAACCAATATAAATCTCATAGGAGTTGTGAGTAAGAAGATATCCCATTTTCTATCCAGGTGATTTCAGATTAGCCTGTTCGGACATATGGCAATATCCTCATGATTCTTATCAAACCAGGATGAACCACGATCTAAGAAGCTTTATTTGGAACCACTAATCAGTGGAGAATAACCAGGAAGATGAATAAATATCATAAGTGTTGTGAGCAAGAAGATATCCCACCTTCTATCGAGATGATTCCAGATTAGCATGTTCGGACATATGCCATTATCTTCATGATTCTTATGAAACCAGGATGAACCACGATCTAAGAAGCTTTATTTGGAACCACTAATCAGTGGAGAATAACCAGGAAGTTGAATAAATCTCATAGGAGTTGTGATTAAGAAGATATCCCACTTTCTATCCAGATGATTCCATATTAGCCTGTTCGGACATATGGCAATATCATCATGATTATTATCAAACCAGGATGAACCAATATGTAAGAAGCTTGATTGGGAACCACTAATCAGTGAAGAATAACCAGGAAGTTGAATGAATCTCATAGGAGTTCTGAGTAAGAAGATATCCCACTTTCTATCCATATGATTCCAGATTAGCCTGTTCGGACGTATGGCAATATCTTCATGATTCTTATCAAACCAGGATGAAACATGATCTAAGAAGCTTTATTTGGAACCACTAATCAGTGGAGAATAACTAGAAAGTTGAATAAATCTCATAAGTGTTGTGAGTAAGAAGATATCCCACCTTCTATCCAGATGATTCCAGATTAGCCTGTTCGGACATATGACATTATCTTCATGATTCTTATCAAACCAGGATGAACCAATATGTAAGAAGCTTGATTGGGAACCACTAATCAGGGAAGAATAACCAGGAAGTTGAATAAATCTCATAGGAGTTGTGAGTAAGAAGATATCCCAATTTCTATCCAGGTGATTTCAGATTAGCCTGTTCGGACATATGGCAATATCCTCATGATTCTTATCAAACCAGGATGAACTACGATGTAAGAAGCTTTATTTGGAACCACTAATTAGTGGAGAATAACCAGGAAGTTGAATAAATCTCATAACTGTTGTGAGCAAGAAGATATCCCACCTTCTATCGAGATGATTCCAGATTAGCCTGTTCGGACATATGCCATTATCTTCATGATACTTATCAAACCAGGACGAACCACGATATAAGAAGCTTTATTTGGAACCACTAATCAGTGGAGAATAACCAGGAAGTTGAATAAATCTCATAGGAGTTGTGAGTAAGAAGATATCCCACCTTCTATCTAGATGATTCCAGATTAGCCTATTCGGACATATGCCATTATCTTCACGATTCTTATCAAACCAGGATGAACCAATATGTAAGAAGCTTGACTGGGAACCACTAATCAGTGGAGAATAACCAGGAAGTTGGATAAATCTCATAGGACTTGTGAGTAAGAAGATATCCCACTTTCTATCTAGAGGATTCCAGATTAGCCTGTTCGGACGTATGACAATATCTTCATGATTCTTATCAAACCAGGATGAACCATGATCTAAGAAGCTTTATTTGGAACCAATAATCAGAATAGAATAACCAGGAAGTTGAATAAATCTCATAAGTGTTGTGAGTAAGAAGATATCCCATTTTCTATCCAGGTGATTTCAAATTAGCCTGTTCGGACATATGGCAATATCCTCATGATTCTTATCAAACCAGGATGAACCACGATCTAAGAAGCTTTATTTGGAACCATTAATCAGTGGAGAATAACCAGGAAGATGAATAAATATCATAAGTGTTGTGAGCAAGAAGATATCCCACCTTCTATCGAGATGATTCCAGATTAGCCTGTTCGGACATATGCCATTATCTTCATGATACTTATCAAACCAGGATGAACCACGATCTAAGAAGCTTTATTTGGAACCACTAATCAGTGGAGAATTACCAGGAAGTTGAATAAATCTCATAGGAGTTGTGATTAAGAAGATATCCCACTTTCTATCCAGATGATTCCATATTAGCCTGTTCGGACATATGGCAATATCTTCATGATTCTTATCAAACCAGGATGAACCAATATGTAAGAAGATTGATTGGGAACCACTAATCAGTGAAGAATAACCAGGAAGTTGAATAAATCTCATAGGAGTTCTGAGTAAGAAGATATCCCACTTTCTATCCATATGATTCCAGATTAGCCTGTTCGGACGTATGGCAATATCTTCATGATTCTTATCAAACCAGGATGAAACATGATCTAAGAAGCTTTATTTGGAACCACTAATCAGTGGAGAATAACCAGGAAGTTGAATAAATCTCATAAGTGTTGTGAGTAAGAAGATATCCCACCTTCTATCCAGATGATTCCAGATTAGCCTGTTCGGACATATGACATTATCTTCATGATTCTTATCAAACCAGGATGAACCAATATGAAGAAGCTTGATTGGGAACCACTAATCAGTGAAGAATAACCAGGAAGTTGAATAAATCTCATAGGAGTTGTGAGTAAGAAGATATCCCAATTTCTATCCAGGTGATTTCAGATTAGCCTGTTCGGACATATGGCAATATCCCCATGATTCTTATCAAACCAGGATGAACTACGATGTAAGAAGCTTTATTTGGAACCACAAATTAGTGGAGAATAACCAGGAAGTTGAATAAATCTCATAAGTGTTGTGAGCAAGAAGATATCCCACCTTCTATCCAGATGATTCCAGATTAGCATGTTCGGACATATGCCATTATCTTCATGATTCTTATCAAACCAGGACGAACCACGATCTAAGAAGCTTTATATGGAACCACTAATCAGTGTAGAATAACCAGGAAGTTGAATAAATCTCATAGGAGTTGTGATTAAGAAGATATCCCACTTTCTATCAAGATGATTCCAGATAAGCCTGTTCAGACATATGACAATATCTTCATGATTCTTATCAAACCAGGATGAACCAATATGTAAGAAGCTTGATTGGGAACCACTAATCAGTGGAGAATAACCAGGAAGTTGAATAAATCGCATAGGAGTTCTGAGTAAGAAGATATCCCACTTTCTATCCAGATGATTCCAGATTAGCCTGTTCGGAAATATGCCATTATCTTCATGATTCTTATCAAACCAGGATGAACCACGATCTAAGAAGCTTTCTTTGGAACCACTATTCAGTGGAGAATAACCAGGAAGTTAAATAAATCTCATAGAAGTTGTTAGTAAGAAGATATCCCACTTTCTATCCAGATGATTACAGATTAGCCTGTTCGGACGTATGGCAATAGCTTCATGATTCTTATCAAACCAGGATGAACCACGATCTAAGAAGCTTTATTTGGAACCACAAATCAGTGGAGAATAACCAGGAAGTTGAATAAATCTCATAAGTGTTGTGAGCAAGAAGATATCCCACCTTCTATCCAGATGATTCCATATTAGCCTGTTCGGACATATGCCATTATCTTCATGATTCTTATCAAACCAGGATAAACCACGATATAGGAAGCTTTATCAGTGGAGAATAACCAGGAAGTTGAATAAATCTCATAAGAGTTGTGAGTAAGAAGATATCCCACTTTCTATCTAGATGATTCCAGATTAGCCTGTTAGGACATATGGCAATATCTTCATGATTCTTATCAAACCAGGATGAACCACGATCTAAGAAGCTTTATTTGGAACCACTAATCAGTGGAGAATAACCAGGAAGTTGAATAAATCTCATAAGTTTTGTGATCAAGAAGATATCCCACCTTCTATCCAGATGATTCCAGATTAGCCTGTTCGGACGTATGGCAATATCTTCATGATTCTTATCAAACCAGGATGAACCACGATCTAAGAAGCTTTATTTGGAACCACTAATCAGTGGAGAATACCCAGGAAGTTGAATAAATCTCATAAGTGTTGTGAGTAAGAAGATATCCCACCTTCTATCCAGATGATTCCAGATTGGCCTATTCGGACATATGCCATTATCTTCACGATTCTTATCAAACCAGGATGAACCAATATGTAAGAAGCTTGACTGGGAACCACTAATCAGTGGAGAATAACCAGGAAGTTGAATAAATCTCATAGGACTTGTGAGTAAGAAGATATCCCACTTTATATCCAGAGGATTCCAGATTAGCTTGTTCGGACGTATGGCAATATCTTCATGATTCTTATCAAACCAGGATGAACCATGATCTAAGAAGCTTTATTTGGAACCAATAATCAGTATAGAATAACCAGGAAGTTGAATAAATCTCATAAGTATTGTGAGTAAGAAGATATCTCACCTTCTATCCAGATGATTCCAGATTAGCCAGTTCGGACATATGCCATAATCTTCATGATTCTTATCAAACCAGGATGAACCAATATGTAAGAAGCTTGATTGGGAACCACTAATCAGTGAAGAACAACCAGGAAGTTGAATAAATCCCATAGGAGTTGTGAGTAAGAAGATATCCCATTTTCTATCCAGGTGATTCCATATTAGCCTGTTCGGACATATGGCAATATCCTCATGATTCTTATCAAACCAGGATGAACCACGATCTAAGAAGATTTATTTGGAACCACTAATCAGTGGAGAATAACCAGAAAGTTGAATTAATCTCATAAGTGTTGTGAGCAAGAAGATATCTCACCTTCTATCTAGATGATGCCAGATTAGCCTGTTCGGACATATGCCATTATCTTTATGATTCTTATCAAACCAGGATGAACCACAATCTAAGAAGCTTTATTTGGAACCACTAATCAGTGGATAATAACCAGGAGGTTGAATAAATCTCATAGGAGTTGTGATTAAGAAGATATCCCACTTTCTATCCAGATAATTCCAGATTAGCCTGTTAAGACATATGGCAATATCTTCATGATTCTTATCAAACCAGGATGAACCAATATGTAAGAATCTTAATTGGGAACAACTAATCATTGGAGAATAACCAGGAATTTGAATAAATCTCATAGGAGTTGTGAGTAAGAAGATATCCCACTTTCTATCCAGATGATTCCAGATTAGCCTGTTCGGACGTATGGCAATATCTTCATGATTCTTATCAAACCAGGATGAACCATGATCTAAGAAGCTTTATTTGTAAACACTAATCAGTGGAGCATAACCAGGAAGTTGAATAAATCTCATAAGTGTTGTGAGTAAGAAGATATCCCACCTTCTATCCAGATGATTCCAGATTAGCCTGTTCGGACATATGCCATTATCTTCATGATTCTTATCAAACCAGGATGAACCAATATGTAAGAAGCTTGATTGGGAACCACTAATCAGTGAAGAATAACCAGGAAGTGGAATAAATCTCATAGGAGTTGTGAGTAAGAAGATATCCCATTTTCTATCCAGGTGATTCCAGATTAGCCTGTTCGGACATATGGCAATATCCTCATGATTCTTATCAAACCAGGATGAACCACGATCTAAGAAGCTTTATTTGGAACCACTTATCAGTGGAGAATAACCATTTCAACACTCCCCCTCAAGCTTGACCATGTGGAACAAGTCTGGAAGGACCATGAGATCTTCCTCATTAAAAACCTCACCAAAGAAAACCCAATGGGACAAAACTTTGATGAGGGAAAAAGAGTAAAGACCTCATGATCAGGGGACTATTGAATGGGTGTAAGATCAATGAGTCCTAACCTGATGTGTATGGACTCCATTGTCTTTTGCCTTGCTGCCTTGGTGAATACATCTGCCAACTGATCTTCACTTCTAGTGTAACATGGCAAGATCACTCCCAAAACTATCATCTGTCTCACCTTGTGACAATCAACCTCGATGTGTTTTGTCCTCTCATGAAACACAGAGTTTGTAGCAATGTGAATGGCCGCTTGATTGTCACAATGCATGGTCATTGGTGTAGCTTGCTCGATCTCCAAGTGCTTCAAAATCCCCTTGATCCACACTAGCTCATTAGTAAGCTTCAGCATAGCTCTATAGTCAGCTTCAGCACTTAAACAAGATACCACTTTCTGCTTCTTGCTCTTCCAAGTAACCATGTTTGCTCCAGTGAAGTTGCAGTACCCGGTTGTAGACTTCCTATCATTCCTATCACCAGCCCAATCAGCATCACAGTAGCCAACCACTTTAGTGCTCTTGTTGCACCCCATCCATACACCTAACCCTTGAGTTCCATTGATATACATAAGCACTCTCTCGACCATTCTCCAATGATGCTCCTTGGGTTGTTGCATATCTTGACTGACTTGATTGACTGAAAAGCATATGTCTGGCCGAGTGATAGTGAGATAAATCAGCTTCCCCACCAGCTTCCTATACAACTTGGGATCATGAAATGGCTTGCTATCTGCCATCTCCCCCTCTCTTGGAATCTTGTACCCATCTTCCATGGGCATCTTGGCAGTCTTTCCTCCATAAGCACCTGCATCTTTCAAAAGATCAAGTGCATACTTTCTTTGGGAAATGAATAAACCTTCCTTGGACCTACACAACTCAATCCCAATGAAGTATTTCATCTCTCCCAAGTCTTTTATATCAAATACTTGATTGAGATAGTCCTTTGTCTCTTGTATACCTGTTTTATCAGAACCAGTAATGATAATATCATCAACATATACAAGAATAACAATGATACCTCCTGGTGTAACCAAGGTGAAGAGTGTGTGATCCAACTCACACTTTCTGAATCCTTTACCATTCAGAGTGGTGCTAAGCTTGTGGTACCATGCCCTTGGTGGTTGCTTCAATCCCAAGCAGTGGAGCATCCTTCTCAAGCTGTGTGCTCCTTTGCCGAGTACCCTGAAGAACATTGTTCTTTCATGGTGAGCTTAGATGAGAGCTATGTTCCAAGAAGCTATGAAGAAGCTATGTTAATTCAGGAGTGGAGGGATTCAGTCAATGCAGAGGCTGATGCTATGATAAGAAATGATACTTGGTATGAAAGCAAGTTACCTTTGCTGAACCGGCTCATCATCTGATCTTCCACTTTGAGCAGGATCCGAGCCTTGATCTCCATGACCTCCAGCTTCAGACTCATGCTCTTCTCCCCCCTCATGCTCAAGGTGGGAGATATCTTGATTGTCTTCCCGAGTAGTGTGTTCTTGGCTACTCTGATCCTGGGACACTCCAATGCCCAGCCCCTCCATAATAATCCTCAAGCTCCTAGTTCTATCAGATTGCTGAGTTAAATCTTCAAGATCTTTCCAGTTCTCACCCTCATAGTAGCCCTTATCCTCCATGAATTTCACATCCCGGGATATCAACAACCTTCTAGCCTCAGTATCAAAACACTTGTAGCCCTTTTGACTTGTAGAGTACCCAATGAACATAGCCTTGGTGCTCTTGGCTTCAAGCTTGTTTCTGGTCTCACTAGGAACTAGCACATAGCACACACAGCCAAAGATCATCAAGTGTTCCAACACTGGCCGACTTTTCTTTAACACTTCAAATGGGGATTGATCTCCTAGTATCTTGGTTGGTATCCTGTTGATCAGATAACAAGCAGCAAGTACAGCATCACTCCAATACCTTTTAGGAACACTGGTGTGAAACATCATGGATCTTGCCACTTCCATAAGGTGTCTATTCTTCCTCTCAGCAACTCCATTCTGTTGAGAGGTGTAGGGGCAACTAGTATGATGTAGAATCCCATGCTGTGCTAGGTGATCTTTGAAAGCATTTCCAGTATATTCTCCACCATTATCTGACCTGAAAATCTTAATCTTGGCATTATAATGGTTAGAAACATATGCTTGGAAATTTTTAAAAGCATCTAACACCCTATCTTTTGTTTTAATCATTGTTAACCAGGTGTATTTGGATTTTTCATCAATGAAGGTGACAAAATACTTGTAACTATACCTAGCTAAACAAGGAGCTGTCCACACATCAGAATAAATAAGATAAAAACAATTCTCATAAAGAGTAGATGATGTTTGAAAGACAGTCTTACAATGTTTACGCAAGATACAAGCTTCACAATCTTTTTCAAACATGACACCTGGTAACATTAAGCTTAAAGCTCTAGAATGAGGATGGCCTAGCCTAGCATGCCACAATGCATCCTTACTCAAAGAAGAAACATAATAAAAAAGAAAAACAAGAACTCGAGATTGGACTTAAGTCTTCCAGCAAATCGAGATCTCCCTTGGTTGCTCCTTGTCCAATCAACTTATTGCTTTCAATATCCTGAAACTTCACATCATTAGGACTAAAGATAACATTGCAATGAAGATCAGTGGTGCACTTCTTGACAGAGAGAAAGTTTGAAGTGAATTCGGGCATATAAAATGCCTTAGAATCCCTATCAAACAATCTGAACTTACCAACACCTCTAAAATGGGAACTTTATCACCATTTGCAATCAACACATGACCATGAGTAGGTTCTATATCCTTAATGAGATGATTGTCACTAATCATGTGATGAGATGCACCAGAATCAATGATCAAAGGTTTAAACATGTTTCTAGCAAGATGAGTCCTAGGCAAGGCATTTCCATTCCTCACATTTCCTATCAATTCTACCAAGCTATCCGAGACACTCCTAGTTTGATGAACAACATGAGAACTCTTGATCATGTCTAGCAACCTATCAGTCTTACTAGAAACATTATAAGCAGTATATGAGTAACCAAGAGTGTTTCCGAGTGGGTTACCAGACTCTTTGAGTGCCCTGATGAGAGCCTCAATGTCTGACTTCTTGATCACATCATGATCAATGCCCTTGCCTCCACCGTGATGAGATGCCAAGGCCTTTCCTTCACTTTCACCTGCTTGCACATGAGGAGTGGTTCCGGATGATCCAGCTCCACTTGCTTCAGCAGAAAGGTGGGCCTTTGCTTCTCTGTCTCGGTTGAACTTGGTAGGCTTCAGGTGAGGATGGAGGATCCAGCATTGGCTCTTCTTATGGCTCTGTCTCTTGCAGTAAGCACAACTCCCTCCAAACCTTTCTCCACTCTTGTACCCGGCTTTGTTTGCTTGTATCTCCACAGCTTGATGAGCAATGGTGAGTTCACCCTTTCCTCCAAACAAGCCAAGTGATCCCTCCTCCTTTTGTAGTTGAGACATAACCTCCTCCATGGATGGTAACTTCTGTGATCTTAAGATATGCTTGATCACATCCTTGTAGCTCGGATTGAGAGTCACTAGCAAACCAAACACCTAATCTTGTTCTCTCCTCTCCATGAGAGTTTCCTCATCAGTAGTGTTCGGCCTGTGGGAACCGAAATTCGCACTGTCGATTTTAGTTAAGTTAAAACGTAGGAAAACTAAGTTGACCTAGTTTTCCCCGAGGATCCCGGCTATCTGCTGGGCCACGCACGACAAAGTTAATACGAGTCTAGTTTGGGAATAAATGCGTAAAATAAAGAGAGCAAAAAGAAAGAATCTTATTTCCGAATCTGCGGAGAGCGTTGGACAACAGGTCGAGATCTCGCCCGCAAGAGCTGTCGATCGTCGCTAATCTCGAAACCTAGATCTAACCTAGTTGAGTCGCAGCTCGCTAAAAAGGAAATAAAAGCCTAAGTTCTAAATTGCTCTGGGGTGGTTTCTTTCTTCTGATTTCGGATCCCCCTTCCTCTGCTCCTAGCTTTGCTTATATACTCCCATATGACGGTCTATTCTTGATGGGCTGAGTCCGCCGCGGGCTGGACTTTTTCCATTTTCGTTGGCTTTCGCGTTTATCGGGAAAGTTGACATTTATCTTTTCGGAAAGTTGACATTTATCTTTTCGGAAGTTTAACATTTATCTTGTTATGCGAAGATAATTGTAAACCGTCGTATCTATCCTTTTAGAAAATCGTAAACGGACTGTTCGATCGGGTTTGGTCCCTTTCGGGCCGTCTTCCGGTCTTCCGCTGTTTTCTACGATTTTCTTTAAAAGAATGCTCCTACTTGGATGTCGAGTCTTTCGGAAGATCTTCGATCCATTGCTGAGGCACATGGTGTTTGAAGATAACCATCACCGTTTTATACGAAGTCTTCCTGTCCGTTGACGTCTTACGGGTTCTTTGGAATCTTGGAGCAGGAAAAGGAGTTTTGTTTGCGGGATCTCGGAAAGTCGCAAAACACGGATTTCTGGCGACCCGGAGGCCTAGAACTTATGCACGAAGACTAGCCGTCCGATGTCCCGAGCCAGCAGGGGGCTAGCCGCCCGGCGACCACGGCCAGCACGGGCGCTAGCCGCCGGCGGCCACGGCCAGCACGGGGCTAGCTGCCTGGCGGCCACGGCCAGCACGGGCGCTAGCCGCCGGCGGCCACGGCCAGCACGGGGCTAGCCGCCCGGCGGCCACGGCCAGCACAGGGCTAGCCACCCGGCGGCCACGGCCAGCACGGGCGCTAGCCGCCGGCAGCCACGGCCAGCACGGGGCTAGCCGCCCGGCGGCCACGGCCATCACGGGCGCTAGCCGCCGGCGGCCACGGCCAGCACGGGGCTAGCCGCCCGGCGGCCACGGCCAGCACGGGCGCTAGCCGCCGGCGGCCATGGCCAGCACGGGGCTAGCCGTCCGGCGGCCACGGCCACGTCCGGAGTTGGCTGCTCGGTTCCTTCGGCGTGTGCGTGTTTTTTGCAATTTTAGTTTTCCGTAGGTTTTTCCTTGTGTAGAAAATGTTTCTAGCAGTTGATTTCGAGATGATTAATCTCGAACTTAATATTTTCCGAGGTTTCTCGATTAACAATTAGTCTCTCGAGGTTGCTCTAACATTTTTCATGTTTTTCCGAGACTTTCGGACATCGATTTCGTCTTGACCGATTTTCACCCCAACAGTTAGCCCCCCAGCTAGCTAGGAGCCGTAGGGTTTGTAGGTCCTAGCTTGCGGTATGGTTCGTGAGGAATGTATGGAGACGAAATCGTGTCGAAGGTCGGGGTGAATAGTAAAATCTTTGCCTATAAAGACTAGTGAATCTTTTACCATTCTTACTTCACCCAAGAATCTCAAGTTAATCTCTCTACTTTTAAGAAAAGAATGACTTCAAGATCAAAATCCTCGAGGAGGCAGTCTCACTCGTCTTCGGATAGTTTTCATGCCGAGGAAGAAGTTCCGAAGCCCGAGGTTTCAGAGATCAACAGGAACGCGTACTGCGACGCTGTCTTTGGTTCTGATGCTCCCCTTCCTGTGATCCCGATTCCCCGGCGACCTCTGAGGATGCGCAAGGAAATTGACTCGCCGAGCGAAGTATCCCCTGAATATCTCGGAAATCTTCGAGAGTTTTATGAGGTTCCAAAGGGAGTTGTGTTTCGCATTCCCCGTGGGAATGAGAGTTCGGAGCATCCTCCGGAAGGTTACTTTACTTGTTACGAGGCGTTCTTGATGCAATGCCGACTGTGGTTCCCAATCCCTGGGGTCATTGTTCAGGCCCTCGACCGTTTCGGAATTGCAATCAACCAGCTTAACGTGTTAGCTTTGGAGAGCTGGCTTGGCGTTGTGATTCTGAGTTACAAGTTAGGGATGGACCTTAGCCCTGCCGATTTTGAAGGGTTATGGAACTCCAAGGCGACAAGCATCAATGGGGTATACTCCATGAAGGCGAGGACCAATTTTTCGGTAATCCATGGAGTTACCTCGCACGCCAAGGATCATGTTGATCGTTTCTTTTTTGTGAGGATAGATGGAGAGTCTGTCGAGGAAGGCTTTCTCCACCTATTCCCAACGGACTGGTTGTACCAGCGAGGTAAGATTGTCGCATCCCCTTTCTTAGAATCCGAAAGGCGAGTACTCAACGTGTGTTTTTTTTTTTTAGAGAACAGGTGTCTCGCGCATGTTCCTTCCGATCTTTCGATCAAGAGGGATATTTTTAGGTCGAGGCCTTGTTCCTGGAACTCTTTCACTCTCGACCGGATTCGAGGGGCAGTCGCGCTTCACCGATCGCGAGGCGGTACGCGGCCCTGTGTCAATGATGGATCCTACGTTTTTGCCCCTTTAAGGCAGAGGCGGAGACCTCGTAAGGACAAAGGGATCGCTTTTGAGACCTCGTCGGGAGATGGCGCGCCGCCGAGATAGGATCCTGGCTTTCCCTCAGGGAATCAGGATGTTCCTCCCCCGGGTGACTTCTTTGATGAACTCCCTCCGGCGTTTTCCCGTGACGAGTCTTTGGACAACAAGGAGAGGGACAAGGTGACTGCGGAGGGTGCTCGCTTGGTCAACGAGGTTTGTTTTTGAAACTTGAGTAAACCCCCTTTTCTTTTTATTTGACCTCGGCTTCTTTGCAGGCCGTGAGAGTATGGAATGCATCGATCGATGGGAGTTTCCGTACTGCCCGGCTGGCCCGTTTCAAAGCGGAGGAAACGGAAAGGGAATTCGCTAAGTATCGGTTGGAGGTGGAGGAGCAAAAATGCCGGCAAGCCAAGGTCCAGGCTCGAGCCCTTGTTCGCGCGGAAAGGAGCGGACGGAGAAGAGCTGCCGCCGAGCTGAACCGAAGGGCCGGAATTTTTTCTACCGAGTTCGAAGCGTACAAAGAGGCTCAGGACTTTGTAGGCGATTTTTGCGAGTGTCGTGGTTCGGTCGGTACTCTTCACAAGATGCAGCATGAGGACTTCTCTCTTTCCGGCGAGCTTGCCACGATGGACGGCTCGATGAGAATTTGTGCTAACGCTGAATCCTTTGTTCCTCCGATCGAAGGGAGAATTCGAGAGTTGTGGAATCCTATTCAAGTCTCGGAGGATACAGCGGATGTAGGCGAGGGTTCGAACGTAGGCGACGGGGGTGAAGAGGTCGACCAGCCCGACTCCTCGTTCGGAATATCTTTAACCGACTGTTATGCATTCGACTATAATTTGTGATAGGCCAAGTGTGGCCGTTTGTATGTATGCGTTGCGACCCTTAGGAGGTCGCGTGACTTTGTGTTTTCCGGGATCGGCCGTTGGTGGCTTTCGATTCCCTGTTATAAATGCTTTTTTTGAATTATGCGTTTTGATTTATACTTTCATCAAGTGTAGAGGGTTTGAATACGTGTAGTCACTTCGCATTCAATCTCTTTTTTTGTCGCTAGATCCGTAGGTTACTTTGTAGCGAACGTTAGGTTTGTAAGCGATAAGAGGCAAATTTTGGGATCTCGTATTCTGGATACTTATGCCTATGAGATGTCTTAGATACCAGCAAGGCCGGGTTTAGGGCAAGACCTAGGTCTACTTTCGGACTGAAGCTGTGCGATGACAAATCGGCTTTCGTTTGCCTGTTTGCGATTTCGACCTGACTCGTACCGTTTTAGAATCTGCGAAGTGCTTATCGGCTTATGTGATTCGTTTGGATACGAGTCGAGCTACTTCCTTTACGAAGAGCTAACCAAAATTTGGATTTTTTGTATAGCGCGCTATGATATCCTTGTCGGATGCAAGAGGACTCCATTAGAAGCCAGACTACGAATTTGATTGAGTGAAACGTTTCTATGTTTTTCCGTCGGGGCCAATCGACGGAAATGAATTTTAGAGTCACGGATAGACTGTTTGGTAGAGTTTTTAGAGTCGCGGATGGACTGTTTGGAGGAGAATAGAGAATCAAGACTTTGTGGGAACTAACGACGTCTCGCGTTCCTCAAAGATATGATTTTTGTTTTCGTAATGTTTATGCGTTTGAGTAAGCATTTGAATTAAAAAACTTTATAAGGTAGAGTACATGTGAAAAGTATTTTTGCGGGAGTACAAGGATGTTTGTTCCCATCTCCATCCCCTTTTTGGTGAGGGGGATAGCTGAACTCGTCGGGTTGCGACGAGCTGCCTACGTACCTCTTGCGAGGATCAAGCCATCTCGTAGTTCTGTTCCTGTCGCGGTTGCTACTACTCCATGATTTCCGGCGCCTTGACCGTTTCGGCTAAGTCGGCGGTCGCGTTGGGAGTTAGGTCATCCGTTTTCTCGGCGATGGATTCGAGGATTTTCCCGCTGTCCTGAGTCGTGGCCTGTTCGGATGAATCCGAGTTGCTTTTTGCTGAGTTCTCGGAGATACTCAGGTTCTTCTTGGTTCGCTTCGGGTTAGCTACTGGGGCGTTCCGATTGCTGCGAAGTTTATGTTCGGCTAGGAAGCAGAATCGCGACTGTTTTTGGCTTCCCCAGATTACCGCCGTTCCAGTTGGTGTTGGAAACTTGACGCCAAGGTGGTAAGTGGACGGGACTGCCTTCATGGCGTTTATCCAAGGAGTTCCCATTATGGCGTTATAGATAGCCGGGTTATCCACTACCGCGAATTCGACGATCTTTGTGACTTCTTTAGCCATGACCGGGAGTCTGATTTTTCCGAGGGTCATGGACGTGACGCCCGAAAATCCAGTCAATGGTCTTGGTTCTGGGATGACTTCTCCGAGGGGTATCTTCATCCTCTGCAGAGTGTCGCGGAACATGATATTGACCGTGCTTCCTGTGTCGATGAGGATGCGGCCGACTTCGAGATCTTGAATCACCAAGTCGATGACCAGAGGATCGTAGTGGGGTTTATCGAGTCCGGTCGTATCCTGTTCCTTGAAGGTAATTGCGTGATTGGGAACGTCGTCCTCTGGACACCATCTGAGGCTTGTCTTGGCCTTCCGTCCGTAGGCTTTGATTGACGAAACAGAGTCCTGGTAAAAATGCGATCCTCCGATGACCATGTTGATCCTTTGGCGGTTGTTGTTGTTTCGTTCGCCGTCTTGTCTCCGTTCGCGTTTTTCGCCCGATTGAGTTCCAGGAGCGTTATTCTCGGGATTGGCTCCATCGGTCTTTGGCGGACGGTCAGAATCTAGGATCAGGTCTTTCATGCTCTTGACCGTTGCTAGTTTGCCGTCAAGCAGCTTCATAATGAGTCTAGCGCCGAGGACTTTGCAGTTGGCGGTGGAGTGACCTCTCGTCTGATGAAACTCGCAGTTGGAATTGTCCTTGTACGAGTTCCGCGTCCAAGTGTTTCCGGTGGTCCTTCCTTGTTCGGAATTGACGGCGTAGTTATGCTCGCCTTGGACGTCTTCCCCTTCGTGATGGACGTACTTGTCATTACGAGAGGTTTTCTTCTTGCCGGATGCTTTCGGCGGTCCATGCTTTTGCGCTAGGATTTTCATCTCTTCTTCCATGATGATGAAATCCGTTGCCTTGTGGAGAGTGTCCTGGATGGTGCGTGGCCTTTCCAGAGAAATCCACTTTCGGAATTTCGATTTGTACCAGAGGTTTTTCCTCAGGGCGTCGATGGCGACTCTGTTGCTGAGGCATGTTACCCTGGACATCACGAGTTTGAACCTCCTTATGTAGTCGCGGAGCGGTTTGTCTTCCTTTTGAATTAGACTCCAAAGGTCTACGTCGGAAGTTTCCCTGTCCATGAACATGGAGAATTGCTTCAGAAAAGCCGAAGCAAGCTGGCGGAAACTTCCGATGGAGTTTCTTTTCAAGTGTGAGAACCACTCGAGCGCAGCACCTCTGAGGTTCTCGACGAATAGGAGACAGCAGCCGATGTCCTTTTCCCGCTCCGGAAGTTTAGACCTTGCCATCGCAATCTGGAAAGACTGCAGATGTGCCTTTGGATCTGTGGTTCCATCGTAGGTGGGAAGCTTTATTTTCCCATGATCTGAGACTCGTGCGTCCGTGATTCGAGAGGTGAACGGAGTTTTTCTCGATTCCTCGAGGAGCAGGTCGATCTCGGGGGCAGTGCTGGTCGCGTGGTGAATCTGCGATTTTACCGCTTTCACCTCGGCTGCAGTTTTGGCGATGTACTCGCGCAAATCGTGGATTTCGCTGGCGCCGTTCGCGCTCCTTTGTCTACGTTGGCTGCGATAGGCCCGAGTCTGGTCCTCAGCCAACCTTTCTTGCTCTGACCAGTAGAGGTCTTCTTCCTCTTCTGTCATGGGTTTTTCGAAGGCTGCCGCCAGTCGAGCTGACTGACTTCGAGTCCTTCTGTGGTGGAGATCGGCGTCTTCGTCGGACGGGTCCGATTGATCGCTGATATCCAGATTGATTCTTTCGACGTCGTCTCCTTTGTTGTCCCTTGCGGGAGGTAGAAGGTTGCTCGTCGTTTTCTTCTGCCCCGTCGGAGTGGTATCGTCAGGGACGAGTTCCAGGGATTTTCTCGGAGCATCTTTTTCTTGGTCTCCGGAAGTTCCGAAGTCGAGCTTCCTGACACGCCTCACCTTGGTGGATCCGCGCGGGAGTTTGCTTTTCGCTGTTAAGGTGTTGACCTGTTTAGCGAGTGAAGCCATTAGTTTGTCTTGTTCTTCCGACCGCTTCTGGGCGGTGGCGAACAGTTCTTTCACCTGGTCCAGCATCGTGGTGTTTGCCTCGGCAATGACCGTCAATACGTTTCCGTCAGGAGTCTTCTCGGCGTTGACATCGACGGCTGGTCCGTCGTGTGTTTGCTTGTCTTTTTCCGCGTCAGCAGACATGCTTAACTGGGCGTGCATAGTTGCGAGAAAGATAAATCCGTGAATCCCCCTCCTTCTAGCGCCAAACTGTGGGAACCGAAATTCGCACTGTCGATTTTAGTTAAGTTAAAACGTAGGAAAACTAAGTTGACCTAGTTTTCCCCGAGGATCCCGGCTATCTGCTGGGCCACGCACGACAAAGTTAATACGAGTCTAGTTTGGGAATAAATGCGTAAAATAAAGAGAGCAAAAAGAAAGAATCTTATTTCCGAATCTGCGGAGAGCGTTGGACAACAGGTCGAGATCTCGGCCGCAAGAGCTGTCGATCGTCGCTAATCTCGAAACCTAGATCTAACCTAGTTGAGTCGCAGCTCGCTAAAAAGGAAATAAAAGCCTAAGTTCTAAATTGCTCTGGGGTGGTTTCTTTCTTCTGATTTCGGATCCCCCTTCCTCTGCTCCTAGCTTTGCTTATATACTCCCATATGACGGTCTATTCTTGATGGGCTGAGTCCGCCGCGGGCTGGACTTTTTCCATTTTCGTCGGCTTTCGCGTTTATCGGGAATGTTGACATTTATCTTTTCGGAAAGTTGACATTTATCTTTTCGGAAGTTTAACATTTATCTTGTTATGCGAAGATAATTGTAAACCGTCGTATCTATCCTTTTAGAAAATCGTAAACGGACTGTTCGATCGGGTTTGGTCCCTTTCGGGCCGTCTTCCGGTCTTCCACTGTTTTCTACGATTTTCTTTAAAAGAATGCTCCTACTTGGATGTTGAGTCTTTCGGAAGATCTTCGATCCATTGCTGAGGCACATGGTGTTTTAAGATAACCATCACCGTTTTATACGAAGTCTTCCTGTCCGTTAACGTCTTACGGGTTCTTTAGAATCTTGGAGCAGGAAAAGGAGTTTTGTTTGCGGGATCTCGGAAAGTCGCAAAACACGGATTTCTGGCGACCCGGAGGCCTAGAACTTATGCACGAAGACTAGCCGTCCGATGTCCCG
Organism: Raphanus raphanistrum x Raphanus sativus; assembly: GCA_019705995.1. Taxonomy (NCBI): domain Eukaryota; kingdom Viridiplantae; phylum Streptophyta; class Magnoliopsida; order Brassicales; family Brassicaceae; genus Raphanus; species Raphanus raphanistrum x Raphanus sativus. The sequence goes on along the minus strand of CM034038.1, from coordinate 41,590,283 downwards.
AGCCAGCACGGGGCTAGCCGCCCGGCGACCACGGCCAGCACGGGCGCTAGCCGCCGCCGGCCACGGCCAGCACGGGGCTAGCCGCCCGGCGGCCACGGCTAGCACGGACGCTAGCCGCCGCCGGACACGGCCAGCACGGGGCTAGCCGCCCGACGGCCACGGCCAGCACGGGCGCTCACGGCCAGCACGGGGCTAGCCACCCGGCGGCCACGGCCATCACGGGCGCTAGCCGCCGGCGGCCACGGCCAGCACGGGGCTAGCCGCCCGGCGGCCACGGCCAGCACGGGCGCTAGCCGCCGGCGGCCACGGCCAGCACGGGGCTTGCCGCCCGGCGGCCACGGCCACATCCGGAGTTGGCTGCTCTGTTCCTTCGGCGTGTGCGTGTTTTTTGCGTTTTTAGTTTTCCGTAGGTTTTTCCTTGTGTAGAAAATGTTTCTAGCAGTTGATTTCGAGATGATTAATCTCGAACTTAATATTTTCCGAGGTTTCTCGATTAACAATTAGTCTCTCGAGGTTGCTCTAACATTTTTCATGTTTTTCCGAGATTCTCGAAAATCGATTTCGTCTTGACCGATTTTGACCCGAACACGGCCTTAAGCTCTCAAGTTCAGTCCACATAGACTTGAACTTCCCCATGTGTGCTGTAAGCTCCACATCTCCTTGAGCAAGAGTATTTATGGTTCTCTTTAGCTCAAAGACTCGGCTCAGGTTGGAGATGTTTCCAAAAGTCTTTTGGAGAGTCTCCCATAAGTGCTTAGGAGTCTCACAGTAGCTGTAGCTCTCTAGGATAGGAACCTCAAGAGATGCTTGAAGAATCGCCAACACCATGAGGTCCTCTTGAATCCATTTCTTGGCTGCAGCAACCGCAAGCTCTTTGGCATCTTCACCTTCTTTGTTTTCCTTGGTCACTGGTTCTGGACCATCATCCGTGATGTGGTTCCAAAGCCCTAACCTCCCCACAGCAGTCTTCACAAGCCGAGACCACAACAAGTAATTTCCACCTCCTTTTAACTGAACTGGAACTGTAACAAGCTTCCCACCATCCATCTTCTCTTGTTCAGAATCGCCACACCACAAAGCTTCAATCTTGGACAGTAAGTAGACTCCAAAAGCACAAATAACTCAAGAACAAAGTATCTCAAGCAAGCAGAACCAATAGAATCAAAAGCAAACCGCAAAAACACAAAGAGCTTCAAAGAGTAGCAAGAACACAAGAGAGAATCGGTTGAGATCTCTTAATACCAAAGCCAACCTGGCTCTGATACAATATGATTTTAGAGAATAGAGTAGGTATTAAGAGATTGATAAGAGTTTAAGAGAGATTGAAGAGATTAAGAGAGAATCAGAGAGAATAAGCAAGAATAGATTCCTAGATTCAATAGTGCTCAAATAGTATCATGTTTGATCTTAGAGAGAGAGAGACTTAAAAGTGTTTATCTTATTAAGAGGAGTTACAATATATATAAGAGAGCTAAGAAGGGTTTGCGCAAACTAAACAACTATTACAAGCATGTGAGGTCAAGAGACTAAAGCTAAACACTAGGCTAAGAGTGATCACATGCTTTGCCTTGCTTTAACCAGGCTGTAAAGTAAACCTTATCCATAAACGGTCACAAGCTTGGCGGGCCTCTCTTCCCTTTGGTTTGGTTCACTATGCAATCCCTCTTTCTCATACCAAGTCTTCCATAGTTCACTTTAACCTTCACACACTTGCTTTTACCTCTTTACCATGCAGTAACTTTATTTTTACTGCATGGTAACTTTTCACAAGTTAGTTCTCTTCTCATCTCCTCTTTAAAATATCAATACTCCTCATCTCTTCTCACCACATTTCAACACACAACACTTATGACATTTATTCAACTTCCTGGTTATTCTCCACTGATTAGTGGTTCCAAATAAAGCTTCTTAGATCGTGGTTCATCATGGTTTGATAAGAATCATGGAGATATTGCCATATGTCCGAACAGGCTAATCTGGAATCATCTGGATAGAAAGTGGGATATATTCTTACTCACAATTCCTATGAGATTTATTTAACTTCCTGGTTATTCTCCACTGAATAGTGGTTCCAAATCAAGCTTCTTACATATTGGTTCATCCTGGTTTGATAAGAATCATGAAGATAATGGAATATGTCCGAAAAGGCTAATCTGGAATCATCTGGATAGAAGGTGAGATATCTTCTTACTCACAACACTTATGAGATTTATTCAACTTCCTGGTTATTCTCCACTGATTAGTGGTTCCAAATAAAGCTTCTTAGATCATGGTTCATCTTGGTCTGATAAGAATCATGAAGATATTGCCATACGTCCGAACATGCTAATCTGGAATCATCTGGATAGAAGGTGGGATATCTTCTTGCCTACAACACTTATGAGGTTTATTCAACTTCCTTGTTATTCTCCACTGATTATTGGTTCCAAATAAAGCTTCTTAGATCGTGGTTCATCCTGGTTTGATAAGCATCATGAAGATATTGCCATATGTCCTAACAGGCTAATCTGGAATCATCTGGATTGAAAGTGGGATATCTTCTTACTCACAACTCCTATGAGATTTATTCAACTTCCTGGTTATTCTCCACTGATTAGTGGTTCCCAATCAAGCTTCTTACATATTGGTTCGTCCTGGTTTGATAAGAATCATGAAGATATTGCCATATGTCCGAACAGGCTAATATGGAATCATCTTGATAGAAGGTGGGATATCTTCTTGCTCACAACACTTATGAGATTTATTAACCTTCCTGGTTATTATCAACTGATTAGTGGTTCCAAATAAAGCTTCTTAGATCGTGGTTCATCCTGGTTTGATAAGAATCATGAAGATATTGCCATATGTCCGAACAGGCTAATCTTGAATCATCTGGATAGAAGGTGGGATATCTTCTTACTCACAACTCCTATGAGATTTATTCAACTTCCTGGTTATTCTACACTGATTAGTGATTCCAAATAAAGATTCTTAGATCGTGGTTCATCCTGGGTTGATAAGAATCATGAAGATAATGGCATATGTCCGAACATGCTAATTTGGAATTATCTGGATAGAAGGTGGGATATCTTCTTGCTAACAACACTTATGAGATTTATTCAACTTCCTGGTTATTCTCCACTGATTAGTGGTTCCAAATAAAGCTTCTTTGATCGTAGTTCATCCTGGTTTGATAATAATCATGAAGATATTGCCATATGTCCGAACAGGCTAATCTGAAATCATCTGGACAGAAAGTGGGATATCTTCTTACTCACAACTCCTATGAGATTTATTCAACTTCCTGGTTATTCTCCACTGATTTGTGGTTCCCAATCAAGCTTCTTACATATTGGTTCATCCTGGTTTGATAAGAATCATGAAAATATTGCAATATGTCCGAACAGGCTAATCTGGAATCATCTTGATAGAAGGTGGGATATCTTCTTGCTCACAACACTTGAGATTTATTCAACTTCCTGGTTATTATCCAATGATTAGTGGTTCCAAATAAAGCTTCTTAGATCGTGGTTCATCCTGGTTTGATAAGAATCATGAAGATATTGCCATATGTCCGAACATGCTAATCTGGAATCATCTGGATAGAAAGTGGGATATGTTCTTACTCACAACTCCTATGAGATTTATTCAACTTCCTGGTTATTCTCCACTGATTAGTGGTTCCCAATCAAGCTTCTTACATATTGGTTCATCCTGGTTTGATAAGAATCATGAAGATATTGCCATATGTCCGAACATGCTAATCTGGAATCATCTGGATAGAAAGTGATATAACAAAAATCGAGCACAATCCTTTTTGGTTCATGGACACGGCCCATGATGGTGATCATGTCGACCAGCTTGATCCAAACGATATTTTTCAATCAAATCGTGACACTACTTTGGAGCTAGATTAGCTGAGTGAGATAAGTGACACTACTATGGAGCTGTATGAGCTAAGTGACACTAACTTGGAGCTGAATGAGCTAAGTGACACTGAAGAAAAAGCTGGTTTAGCTGTTGGGCGAAATGAGCCTTTTTCGGCCCACCGAAAAATTCATAACAAATTCAATTTGGGTCCGTTTTACACCATATTCGACCAGGCCATTCCTGATGGTCTCTTGCCCATTTGCATCAAGAATTATCAAGAAAATGAGTCAAATTCGTGGCCTGCATTGATTTCTTCAAAGACTAGTCAAAATTCAACTTCTTGGTTCTACAAAAGTCTTTGTCTTTAGTCTTAGTCTTTGTTTGTGTTTTCTAAGCTTCTAGTTTTCCACAATTATTTAAGTCTTTCTTTGACTCATTCTACTATAAATATGTAATCCATTTCATGAATGAAAATCAGATCAATTTGGAGTTTATTTTTGTTTCTTCTCTAAGTGTGAGAGAGAATTCTTAGCTAGTTCATCGGTGTGAACCGGCTTGTTGATTTGGTGGTCAGCCAATCATCTTTGTGTGTTATTTGGTGGTTAGCCAACGCACTTCATCCGTTCTTTGGTGGTTAGCCTTAGATCGAGGGTATATCAAGAGTCATTCCACACCTCTTGACGATCCATTCATTCCATTCCAGTTCCGGAAGTGCCTTCGCCTTCTCGGTTCATATCCAACATCCGGCCAAAGCCATCCTCCTGATTTTGGGTCTATCATTTGGTATCAGAGCCACTTTGGCTGGTTTGTTTTCTATCTTCTTTTCACCTTCTCATTTCTTATTTCTTTTTGGATCCGGGCTGTTCCTTTACTCCCTTGTGATCGCCTTTTTAAAAAAAAATCGATAAAAAAAAGAAAAAAATAATTAAAGTTTTGGCTTGAATCACTTCTGAAGAGAAATCCATGGGGAGTGGTGGAAGAGAAAGCCTGCTGGCCGAGGAGAAATCCGGCCTTAGGAGAGTTAAGGCGGATCCACACAAAAAAAAAACTCTTCATCTTTCTTTCTCTTTTCTTTTTCCCACAAAGTTTGTTTTGGGTTTTGATTGCTGAATTTGACTGCCTATCATCCTTTGAACCAGTAGAAAAAACTCCGAGTGATCACCTAAAAATCGAGAGCTAAACACTCTGAGTGTGTGAGGATTTTATTTGCTAACTTGGTTGTTAAGTGTTTTCAGGATGTTTGGACTTCTCAAGAAATCAAAACCACAACAAGATGTCTACTTTCCTTTTAAAACTGTTTTTGAAAAGGAGCAATTGATTTTTGAAAAGAAACAGTTTACTTCTAATGGGTTTGAATTTGTGCATAAACAAAGGAAGAGACAAAACATGTTCGATGATGATGAGAAGAGGGTCAGGAAAGGTGATCGTCTCTTCACCAAAGCCAAGAGAAGCAACTGTGATATGCTTGATCAGAAATAACTGCAGACTTATGCCAGCATGGAGAAGATGTTGCATAAGGCAATTTATGTTATCCAGCAACTCAAAAAGAAGGGAACCCCCAACGCTTCTCCTGCACCAAAACAACAAAGTAATTTTTCTTCTCTTTTAAATTCTGATTTGAAAACTAATATGTTGTCTTCTGATAAAAGCAAAGCTGTGAAACCCACAAGCAAAGCTCATTCTACCAGGTGCTTCAAATCCCATAGGATCGGTCATTATGCTAACAAGTGTCAAAAGCAAAGACCGTTGGTGACTTTGGAAAATGAGAACGTTGAAACCGAGCCAGAAAGGGAAGACACTTTGCCAATTTTCAATGACTTCACACATGAGCCAGTGGAGGGGTTAGATGAAGAACAAATCCATGGTCATCAAGCCAACCAAGAAGAGTCTTCTTCCATTCAAAAAATGGACCAAACTCAAGGTGAGCATTGTGCTGATTTTAATTCTTTTGCTTATAATCCTTTTCCTTTTAATGTTTCAGATTTGAGGACAAATCTTTTTGAAGAGGGAGAGTATGATAGAACCAAAATCGAGCACAGTCCTTTTTGGTTCATGGACATGGCCCATGATGGTGATCATGTCGATAAGCTTGATCCAACTGATATTTTTCAATCAGATCGTGACACTACTTTGGAGCTAGATGAGCTGAGTGAGATAAGTGACACTACTATGGAGCTGTATGAGCTAAGTAACACTAACTTGGAGCTGAATGAGCTAAGTGACACTGAAGAAGGAGCTGGTTTAGCTGCTGGGAAAAATGAGCCTTTTTCGGCCCACCGAAAAATTCATAACAAATTCAATTTGGGTCCGTTTTACACCAAATTCGACCAGGCCTTTCCTGATGGTCTTTTGCCCATTTGCATAAAGAATTATCAAGAAAATGAGTCAAATTCGTGGCTTGCATTGATTTCTTCAAAGACTAGTTAAAATTCAATTTCTTGATTCTACAAAAGTCTTTAGTCTTTAGTCTTAGTCTTTATTTGTCTTTTCTAAGCTTCTAGTTTTCCACAATTATTTAAGTCTTTCTTTGACTCATTCTACTATAAATATGTAATCCATTTCATGAATAAAAATCAGATCATTTTGGAGTTTATTTTTGTTTCTTCTCTAAGTGTGAGAGAGAGTTCTTAGCTAGTTCATCGGTGTGAACCCGCTAGTTGATTTGGTGGTCAGCCAATCATCTTTGTGTGTTATTTGGTGGTTAGCCAACGCACTACATCCGTTCTTTGGTGGTTAGCCTTAGATCGAGGGTATATCAAGAGTCATTCCGCACCTCTTGACGATCCATTCATTCCATTCCAGTTCCGGAAGTGCCTTCGCCTTCTCAGTTCATATCCAACACCCGGCTAAAGTGATCCTCCCAATTTTGGGTCTATCAGAATGTGGGATATCTTCTTGCTCACAACACTTATGAGATTTATTAAACTTCCTGGTTATTCTCCACTGATTAGTGGTTCTAAATAAAGCTTCTTAGATCGTGGTTCATCCTGGTTTGATGAGAATCATGAAGATATTGCCATATGTCCGAACAGCCTAATTTGGAATCATCTGGATAGAAGTTGGGATATCTTCTTGCTCACAAAATTATGAGATTTATTCAACTTCCTGGTTATTATCCACTGATTAGTGGTTCCAAATAAAGCTTCTTAGATCGTGGTTCATCCTGGTTTGATAAGAATCATGAGGATATTGCCATATGTCCGAACAGGCTAATCTGGAATCATCTGGATAGAAAGTGGGATATCTTCTTACTCACAACTCCTATCAGATTTATTCAACTTCCTGGTTATTCTCCACTGATTAGTGGTTCCCAATCAAGCTTCTTACATATTGATTCATCCTGGTTTGATAAGAATCATGAAGATATTGCCATATGTCCGAACAGGCTAATCTGGACTCATCTGGATAGAAAGTGGGATATCTTCTTGCTCACAACACTTATGAGATTTATTCAACTTCCTGTTTATTCTCCACTGATTAGTGGTTCCAAATAAAGCTTCTTAGATCGTGGTTCATCCTGGTTTGATAACGATCATGAAGATAATGGCATATGTCCGAACAGGCGATCTGGAATCATCTGGATAGAAGGTGGGATATCATCTTGCTCACAACACTTATGAGATTTATTCAACATCCTGGTTATTCTCCACTGATTAGTGGTTCCAAATAAAGCTTCTTAGATCGTGGTTCATCCTGGTTTGATAAGAATCATGAAGATATTGCCATATGTCCGAACAGGCTAATCTGGAACCATCTGGATAGAAAGTAGGATATCTTCTTACTCACAACTCCTATGAGATTTATTCAACTTCCTGGTTATTCTCCACTTATTAGTGGTTCCAAATAAAGCTTCTTAGATCGTGGTTCATCCTGGTTTGATAAGAATCGTGAAGATAATGACATATGTCCGAAAATGCTAATCTGGAATCATCTGGATAGAAGGTGGGATATCTTCTTGCTCACAACACTTATGAGATTTATTCAACTTCCTGGTTATTCTCCACTGATTAGTGGTTCCAAATAAAGCTTCTTAGATCGTGGTTCATCCTGGTTTGATAAGATTCATGAAGATATTGCCATATGTCCGAACAGGCTAATTTGGAATCATCTGGATAGAAAGTGGGATATCTTCTTACTCACAACTCCTATGAGATTTATTCAACTTCCTGGTTATTCTACACTTATTAGTGATTCCAAATAAAGCTTCTTAGATCGTGGTTCATCCTGGGTTGATAAGAATCATGAAGATAATGGCATATGTCCGAACATGCTAATTTGGAATTATCTGGATAGAAGGTGGGACATCTTCTTGCTAACAACACTTATGAGATTTATTCAACTTCCTGGTTATTCTCCACTGATTAGTGGTTCCAAATAAAGCTTCTTTGATCGTAGTTAATCCTGGTTTGATAATAATCATGAAGATATTGCCATATGTCCGAACAGGCTAATCTGAAATCATCTGGACAGAAAGTGGGATATCTTCTTACTCACAACTCCTATGAGATTTATTCAACTTCCTGGTTATTCTCCACTGATTTTTGGTTCCCAATCAAGCTTCTTACATATTGGTTCATCCTGGTTTGATAAGAATCATGAAAATATTGCAATATGTCCGAACAGGCTAATCTGGAATCATCTTGATAGAAGGTGGGATATCTTCTTGCTCACAACACTTGAGATTTATTCAACTTCCTGGTTATTATCCAATGATTAGTGGTTCCAAATAAAGCTTCTTAGATCGTGGTTCATCCTGGTTTGATAAGAATCATGAAGATATTGCCATATGTCCGAACATGCTAATCTGGAATCATCTGGTTAGAAAGTGGGATATGTTCTTACTCACAACTCCTATGAGATTTATTCAACTTCCTGGTTATTCTCCACTGATTAGTGGTTCCCAATCAAGCTTCTTACATATTGGTTCATCCTGGTTTGATAAGAATCATGAAGATATTGCCATATGTACGAACATGCTAATCTGGAATCATCTGGATAGAAAGTGATATAACCAAAATCGAGCACAGTCCTTTTTGGTTCATGGACACGGCCCATGATGGTGATCATGTCGACCAGCTTGATCCAACCGATATTTTTCAATCAAATCGTGACACTACTTTGGAGCTAGATTAGCTGAGTGAGATAAGTGACACTACTATGGAGCTGTATGAGCTTAGTGACACTAACTTGGAGCTGAATGAGCTAAGTGACACTGAAGAAAAAGCTGGTTTAGCTGCTGGGCGAAATGAGCCTTTTTCGGCCCACCGAAAAATTCATAACAAATTCAATTTGGGTCCGTTTTACACCATATTCGACCAGGCCATTCCTGATGGTCTCTTGCCCATTTGCATCAAGAATTATCAAGAAAATGAGTCAAATTCGTGGCCTGCATTGATTTCTTCAAAGACTAGTCAAAATTCAACTTCTTGGTTCTACAAAAGTCTTTTGTCTTTAGTCTTAGTCTTTGTTTGTGTTTTCTAAGCTTCTAGTTTTCCACAATTATTTAAGTCTTTCTTTGACTCATTCTACTATAAATATGTAATCCATTTCATGAATGAAAATCAGATCATTTTGGAGTTTATTTTTGTTTCTTCTCTAAGTGTGAGAGAGAATTCTTAGCTAGTTCATCGGTGTGAACCGGCTTGTTGATTTGGTGGTCTGCCAATCATCTTTGTGTGTTATTTGGTGGTTAGCCAACGCACTTCATCCGTTCTTTGGTGGTTAGCCTTAGATCGAGGGTATATCAAGAGTCATTCCACACCTCTTGACGATCCATTCATTCCATTCCAGTTCCAGAAGTGCCTTCGCCTTCTCGGTTCATATCCAACATCCGGCCAAAGCCATCCTCCCGATTTTGGGTCTATCATTTGGTATCAGAGCCACTTTGGCTGGTTTGTTTTCTATCTTATTTTCACCTTCTCATTTCTTATTTCTTTTTGGATCCGGGCTGTTCCTTTACTCCCTTGTGATCGCCTTTTTAAAAAAAAAAGTCGATAAAAAAAAGAAAAAAATAATAAAAGTTTTGGCTTGAATCACTTCTGAAGAGAAATCCATGGGGAGTGGTGGAAGAGAAAGCCTGCTGGCCGAGGAGAAATCCGGCCTTAGGAGAGTTAAGGCGGATCCACACAAAAAAAAAACTCTTCATCTTTCTTTCTCTTTTCTTTTTCCCACAAAGTTTGTTTTGGGTTTTGATTGCTGAATTTGACTGCCTATCATCCTTTGAACCAGTAGAAAAAACTCCGAGTTATCACCTAAAAATCGAGAGCTAAACACTCTGAGAGTGTGAGGATTTTATTTGCTAACTTGTTTGTTAAGTGTTTTCAGGATGTTTGGACTTCTCAAGAAATCAAAACCACAACAAGATGTCTACTTTCCTTTTAAAACTGTTTTTGAAAAGGAGCAATTGATTTTTGAAAAGAAACAGATTACTTCTAATGGGTTTGAATTTGTGCAGAAACAAAGGAAGAGACAAAACATGTTCGATGATGATGAGAAGAGGGTCAGGAAAGGTGATCGTCCCTTCACCAAAGCCAAGAGAAGCAACTGTGATATGCTTGATCAGAAATAACTGCAGACTTATGCCAGCATGGAGAAGATGTTGCATAAGGCAATTTATGTTATCCAGCAACTCAAAAAGAAGGGAAACCCCAACGCTTCTCCTGCACCAAAACAACAAAGTAATTTTTCTTCTCTTTTAAATTCTGATTTGAAAACTAATGTGTTGTCTTCTGATAAAAGCAAAGCTGTGAAACCCACAAGCAAAGCTCATTCTACCAGGTGCTTCAAATCCCATAGGATCGGTCATTATGCTAACAAGTGTCAAAAGCAAAGACCGTTGGTGACTTTGGAAAATGAGAACGTTGAAACCGAGCCAGAAAGGGAAGACACTTTGCCAATTTTCAATGACTTCACACATGAGCCAGTGGAGGGGTTAGATGAAGAACAAATCCATGGTCATCAAGCCAACCAAGAAGAGTCTTCTTCCATTCAAAAAATGGACCAAACTCAAGGTGAGCATTGTGCTGATTATAATTCTTTTGCTTATAATCCTTTTCCTTTTAATGTTTCAGATTTGAGGACAAATCTTTTTGAAGAGGGAGAGTATGATAGAACCAAAATCGAGCACAGTCCTTTTTGGTTCATGGACATGGCCCATGATGGTGATCATGTCGATAAGCTTGATCCAACCGATATTTTTCAATCAGATCGTGACACTACTTTGGAGCTAGATGAGCTGAGTGAGATAAGTGACACTACTATGGATCTGTATGAGCTAAGTAACACTAACTTGGAGCTGAATGAGCTAAGTGACACTGAAGAAGGAGCTGGTTTAGCTGCTGGGCAAAATGAGCCTTTTTCGGCCCACCGAAAAATTCATAACAAATTCAATTTGGGTCCGTTTTACACCAAATTCGACCAGGCCTTTCCTGATGGTCTTTTGCCCATTTGCATAAAGAATTATCAAGAAAATGAGTCAAATTCGTGGCTTGCATTGATTTCTTCAAAGACTAGTCAAAATTCAACTTCTTGGTTCTACAAAAGTCTTTAGTCTTTAGTCTTAGTCTTTGTTTGTCTTTTCTAAGCTTCTAGTTTTCCACAATTATTTAAGTCTTTCTTTGACTCATTCTACTATAAATATGTAATCCATTTCATGAATAAAAATCAGATCATTTTGGAGTTTATTTTTGTTTTTTCTCTAAGTGTGAGAGAGAGTTCTTAGCTAGTTCATCGGTGTGAACCGGCTAGTTGATTTGGTGGTCAGCCAATCATCTTTGTGTGTTATTTGGTGGTTAGCCAACGCACTACATCCGTTCTTTGTTGGTTAGCCTTAGATCAAGGGTATATCAAGAGTCATTCCGCACCTCTTGACGATCCATTCATTCCATTCCAGTTCCGGAAGTGCCTTCGCCTTCTCGGTTCATATCCAACACCCGGCTAAAGTGATCCTCCCAATTTTGGGTCTATCAGAATGTGGGATATCTTCTTGCTCACAACACTTATGAGATTTATTCAACTTCCTGGTTATTCTCCACTGATTAGTGGTTCCAAATAAAGCTTCTTAGATCGTGGTTCATCCTGGTTTGATGAGAATCATGAAGATATTGCAATATGTCCGAACAGCCTAATTTGGAATCATCTGGATAGAAGGTGGGATATCTTCTTGCTCACAAAATTATGAGATTTATTCAACTTCCTGGTTATTATCCACTGATTAGTGGTTCCAAATAAAGCTTCTTAGATCGTGGTTCATCCTGGTTTGATAAGAATCATGAGGATATTGCCATATGTCCGAACAGGCTAATCCGGAATCACCTGGATAGAAAGTGGGATATTTTCTTACTCACAACTCATATGAGATTTATTAGACTTCCTGGTTATTCTCCACTGATTAGTGGTTCCCAATCAAGCTTCTTACATATTGATTAATCCTGGTTTGATAAAAATTATGAAGATAATGACATATGTCCGAACAGGTTAATATAGAATCATCTGGATTGAAGGTGGGATATCTTCTTACTCACAGCACTTATGAGCTTTATTCAACTTCCTGGTTATTCTCCACTGATTAGTGGTTCCAAATAAAGCTTCTTAGATCGTGGTTCATCCTGGTTTGATAAGAATCATGAAGATATTGCCATACGTCCGAACAGGCTAATCTGGAATCATCTGGATAGAAAGTGGGATATCTTCTTACTCACAACTCCTATAAGATTTATTCAACTTCCTGGTTATTCTCCACTGATTTGTGGTTCCCAATCAAGCTTCTTACATATTGGTTCATCCTGGTTTTATAAGAACCATGAAGATATTGCCATATGTCCGAACAGGCTAATCTGGAATCATCTTGATAGAAGGTGGGATATCTTCTGGCTCAAAACACTTATGAGATTTATTCAACTTCCTGGTTATTATCCACTGATTAGTGGTTCCAAATAAAGCTTCTTAGATCGTGGTTCATCCTGGTTTGATAAGAATCATGAAGATATCGCCATATGTCCGAACAGGCTAATCTGGAATCATCTTGATAGAAGGTGGGATATCTTCTTGCTCACAACACTTATGAGATTTATTCAATTTCCTGGTTATTATCCAATGATTAGTGGTTCCAAATAAAACTTCTTAGATCGTTGTTCATCCTGGTTTGATAAGAATCATGAAGATATTGCCATATGTCCGAACAGGCTAATCTGGAATCATCTGGATAGAAAGTGGGATATCTTCTTACTCACAACTCCTATCAGATTTATTCAAGTTCCTGGTTATTCTCCACTGATTAGTGGTTCCCAATCAAGCTTCTTACATATTGATTCATCCTGGTTTGATAAGAATCATGAAGATATTGTCATATGTCCGAACAGGCTAATCTGGACTCATCTGGATAGAAAGTGGGATATCTTCTTGCTCACAACACTTATGAGATTTATTCAACTTCCTGTTTATTCTCCACTGATTAGTGGTTCCAAATAAAGCTTCTTAGATCGTGGTTCATCCTGGTTTGATAAGAATCATGAAGATATTGCCATACGTCCGAACAGGCTAATCTGGAATCATCTGGATAGAGAGTGGGATATCTTCTTACTCACAACTCCTATCAGATTTATTCAACTTCCTGGTTATTCTCCACTGATTTGTGGTTCCCAATCAAGCTTCTTACATATTAGTTCATCCTGGTTTAATAAGAATCATGAAGATATGCCATATGTCCGAACAGGCTAATCTGGAATCATCTTGATAGAAAGTGGGATATCTTCTGGCTCAAAACACTTATGAGATTTATTCAACTTCCTGGTTATTATCCACTGATTAGTGGTTCCAAATAAAGCTTCTTAGATCGTGGTTCATCCTGGTTTGATAAGAATCATGAAGATATTGCCATATGTCCGAACAGGCTAATCTGGAATCATCTTGATAGAAGGTGGGATATCTTCTTGCTCACAAGACTTATGAGAATTATTCAACTTCCTGGTTATTATCCAATGATTAGTGGTTCCAAATAAAACTTCTTAGATCGTTGTTCATCCTGGTTTGATAAGAATCATGAAGATATTGCCATATGTCCGAACAGGCTAATCTGGAATCATCTGGATAGAAAGTGGGATATCTTCTTACTCACAACTTCTATCAGATTTATTCAACTTCCTGGTTATTCTCCACTGATTAGTGGTTCCCAATCAAGCTTCTTACATATTGATTCATCCTGGTTTGATAAGAATCATGAAGATATTGCCATATGTCCGAACAGGCTAATCTAGACTCATCTGGATAGAAAGTGGGATATCTTCTTGCTCAAAACACTTATGAGATTTTTTCAACTTCCGGGTTATTCTCCACTGATTAGTGGTTCCAAATAAAGCTTCTTAGATCGTGGTTCATCCTGGTTTGATAAGAATCATGAAGATAATGGCATATGTCCGAACAGGTTAATCTGGAATCATCTGGATAGAAGGTGGGATATCTTCTTGCTCACAACACTTATGAGATTTATTCAACATCCTGGTTATTCTCCACTGATTAGTGGTTCCAAATAAAGCTTCTTAGATCGTGGTTCATCCTGGTTTGATAAGAATCATGAAGATATTGCCATATGTCCGAACATGCTAATCTGGAATCATCTGGATAGAAAGTAGGATATCTTCTTACTCACAACTCCTATGAGATTTATTCAACTTCCTGGTTATTCTCCACTTATTAGTGGTTCCAAATAAAGCTTCTTAGATCGTGGTTCATCTTGGAAATGGTTCATCTGGAATCATCTGGATAGAAGGTGGGATATCTTCTTGCTCACAACATTTATGAGATTTATTCAACTTCCTGGTTATTCTCCACTGATTAGTGGTTCCAAATAAAGCTTCTTAGATCGTGGTTCATCCTGGTTTGATAAGATTCATGAAGATATTGCCATATGTCCGAACAGGCTAATCTGGAATCATCTGGATAGAAAGTGGGATATATTCTTACTCACAACTCCTATGAGATTTATTTAACTTCCTGGTTATTCTCCACTGAATAGTGGTTCCAAATAAAGCTTCTTAGATCGTGGTTCATCCTGGTTTGATAAGAATCAGGAAGATAATGGCATATGTCCGAACAAGCTAATCTGGAATCATCTGGATAGAAGGTTGGATATCTTCTTGCTCACAACACTTATGAGATTTATTCAACTTCCTGGTTATTCTCTACTAATTAGTGGTTCCAAATAAAGCTTCTTCGATCGTGGTTCATCCTGGTTTGATAAGAATCATGAAGATATTGCCATATGTCCGAAAAGGCTAATCTGGAATCATCTGGATAGAAAGTGGGATATCTTCTTACTCACAACTCCTATGAGATTTATTTAACTTCCTTGTTATTCTCCACTGAATAGTGGTTCAAAATAAAGCTTCTTAGATCGTGGTTCATCCTGGTTTAATAAGAATCAGGAAGATAATGGCATATGTCCGAACAAGCTAATCTGGAATCATCTGGATAGAAGGTTGGATATCTTCTTGCTCACAACACTTATGAGATTTATTCAACTTCCTGGTTATTCTCTACTAATTAGTGGTTCCAAATAAAGCTTCTTCGATCGTGGTTCATCCTGGTTTGATAAGAATCATGAAGATAATGGCTTATGTCCGAACAGGCTAATCTGGAATCATCTGGATAGAAGGTGGGATATCTTCTTGCTCACAACACTTATGATATTTATTCACCTTCATGGTTATTCTCCACTGATAGTGGTTCCAAATAAAGCTTCTTAGATCGTGGTTCATCCTGGTTTGATATGAATCATGAAGATATTGCCATATGTGCGAACTGGCTAATCTGGAATCATCTGGATAGAAAGTGGGATATCTTCTTACTCACAACTCCTATCAGATTTATTCAACTTCCTGGTTATTCTCCACTGATTAGTGGTTCCCAATCAAGCTTCTTACATATTGATTCATCCTGGTTTGATAAGAATCATGAAGATATGCCATATGTCCGAACAGGCTAATCTGGACTCATCTGGATAGAAAGTGGGATATCTTCTTGCTCACAACACTTATGAGATTTATTCAACTTCCTGGTTATTATCCAATGTTTAGTGGTTCCAAATAAAACTTCTTAGATCGTTGTTCATCCTGGTTTGATAAGAATCATGAAGATATTGCTGTATGTCCGAACAGGCTAATCTGGAATCATCTGGATAGAAAGTGGGATATCTTCTTACTCACAACTCCTATCAGATTTATTCAACTTCCTGGTTATTCTCCACTGATTAGTGGTTCCCAATCAATCTTCTTACATATTGATTCATCCTGGTTTGATAAGAATCATGAAGATATTGCCATATGTCCGAACAGGCTAATCTGGACTCATCTGGATAGAAAGTGGGATATCTTCTTGCTCACAACACTTATGAGATTTATTCAACTTCCTGGTTATTCTCCACTGATTAGTGGTTCAAATAAAGCTTCTTAGATCGTGGTTCATCCTGGTTTGATAAGAATCATGAAGATAATAGCATATGTCCGAACAGGCTAATCTGGAATCATCTAGATAGAAGGTGGGATATCTTCTTGCTCACAACACTTATGAGATTTATTCAACATCCTGGTTATTCTCCACCGATTAGTGGTTCCAAATAAAGCTTCTTAGATCGTGGTTCATCCTGGTTTGATAAGAATCATGAAGATATTGCCATATGTCCGAACATGCTAATCTGGAATCATCTGGATAGAAAGTAGGATATCTTCTTACTCACAACTCCTATGAGATTTATTCAACTTCCTGGTTATTCTCCACTTATTAGTGGTTCCAAATAAAGCTTCTTAGATCGTGGTTCATCCTGGTTTGATAAGAATCGTGAAGATAATGACATATGTCCGAAAATGCTAATCTGGAATCATCTGGATAGAAGGTGGGATATCTTCTTGCTCACAACACTTATGAGATTTATTCAACTTCCTGGCTATTCTCCACTGATTAGTGGTTCCAAATAAAGCTTCTTAGATCGTGGTTCATCCTGGTTTGATAAGATTCATGAAGATATTGCCATATGTCCGAACAGGCTAATCTGGAATCATCTGGATAGAAAGTGGGATATCTTCTTACTCACAACTCCTATGAGATTTATTTAACTTCCTTGTTATTCTCCACTGAATAGTGGTTCAAAATAAAGCTTCTTAGATCGTGGTTCATCCTGGTTTAATAAGAATCAGGAAGATAATGGCATATGTCCGAACAAGCTAATCTGGAATCATCTGGATAGAAGGTTGGATATCTTCTTGCTCACAACACTTATGAGATTTATTCAACTTCCTGGTTATTCTCTACTAATTAGTGGTTCCAAATAAAGCTTCTTCGATCGTGGTTCATCCTGGTTTGATAAGAATCATGAAGATAATGGCATATGTCCGAACAGGCTAATCTGGAATCATCTGGATAGAAGGTGGGATATCTTCTTGCTCACAACACTTATGAGATTTATTCACCTTCCTGGTTATTCTCCACTGATAGTGGTTCCAAATAAAGCTTCTTAGATCGTGGTTCATCCTGGTTTGATATGAATCATGAAGATATTGCCATATGTGCGAACTGGCTAATCTGGAATCATCTGGATAGAAAGTGGGATATCTTCTTACTCACAACTCCTATGAGATTTATTCAGCTTCCTGGTTATTCTCGACTGATTGGTGGTTCCCAATCAAGCTTCTTACATATTGGTTCATCCTGGTTTGATAAGAATCATGAAGATATTGCCATATGTTCGAACATGCTAATCTGGAATCATCTTGATAGAAGGTGGGATATCTTCTTGCTCACAACACTTATGAGATTTATTCAACTTCCTGGTTATTATCCACTGATTAGTGTTTCCAAATAAAGCTTCTTAGATCGTGGTTCATCCTGGTTTAATAA
Source organism: Raphanus raphanistrum x Raphanus sativus (assembly GCA_019705995.1). NCBI lineage: Eukaryota > Viridiplantae > Streptophyta > Magnoliopsida > Brassicales > Brassicaceae > Raphanus > Raphanus raphanistrum x Raphanus sativus. The sequence goes on along the minus strand of CM034038.1, from coordinate 41,572,547 downwards.
GAATCATGAAGATATTGCCATATGTCCGAACAGGCTAATCTTGAATCATCTGGATAGAAAGTGGGATATCTTCTTACTCACAACTCCTATGAGATTTATTCAACTTCCTGGTTATTCTCCACTGATTAGTGGTTCCAAATAAAGCTTCTTAGATCGTGGTTCATCCTGGTTTGATAAGAATCATGAAGATATTGACATACGTCCGAAAAGGCTAATTTGGAATCATCTAGATAGAAAGTAGGATATCTTCTTACTCACAACTCCTTTGAGATTTATTCAGCTTCCTGGTTATTCTCGACTGATTGGTGGTTCCCAATCAAGCTTCTTACATATTGGTTCATCCTGGTTTGATAAGAATCATGAAGATATTGCCATATGTTCGAACAAGCTAATCTGGAATCATCTTGATAGAAGGTGGGATATCTTCTTGCTCACAACACTTATGAGATTTATTCAACTTCTTGGTTATTCTCCACTGGTTAGTGGTTCCAAATAAAGCTTCTTAGATCGTGGTTCATCCTGGTTTGATAAGAATCATGAGGATATTGCCATATGTCCGAACATGCTAGTCTGGAATCACCTGGATAGAAAGTGGGATATCTTCTTACTCACAACTCCTATGAGATTTATTCAACTTCCTGGTTATTCTCCACTGATTAGTGGTTCCCAATCAAGCTTCTTACATATTGGTTCATCCTGGTTTGATAAGAATCATGAAGATAATGGCTTATGTCCCAACAGGCTAATCTGGAATCATCTGGATAGAAGGTGAGATATCTTCTTACTCACAACACTTATGAGATTTATTCAACTTCCTGGTTATTCTCCACTGATTAGTGGTTCCAAATTAAGCTTCTTAGATCGTGGTTAATCCTGGTTTGATAAGAATCATGAAAATATTGCCATACGTCCGAACAGGCTAATCTTGAATCATCTGGATAGAAAGTGGGATATCTTCTTACTCACAACTCCTATGAGATTTATTGATGAGGCCCTCAAGTCAGTAGCCGAATCACCAACTTATGAGACCAACCATACAAGCTACATTGGAGCCAGCAGCGACATAGGTGCATTCAAAATGCCATATCTTTCAAACCAGGAGGGTTTTTATCACGAGGATAATTTTCCTGGATTCAACACTCAAGAAGGAGTCAAGCCCAATTGGAATTTAAAGCAAAGCTTCACGGAGCAGGAAGTTATGAATTTTCCAAGTTGGAGGTTTTCCAGTCCATCCGTTTGCGAGTACCTGCGACCCGAGCCAAATTCAGCTATGGAATTCAAGATGGATCTCTTAGCTTTCCAACAAGCCAAGAATGAGGAGAAAAGCCCACGTAATTATGAAGTTATGATCCATTCATCAAAACCGGCTAAACCAGTTCTGCACTTGCTTCAATTGGAAGCTAACCGGTTCAATCAGTATCAAATCAAGACTTGGCGACCAGGAGAGATTACTGACCAACCAGAAGCTGCTTACATCTTCATTCCATGTTCCAGCATGCAGAGGAACAAGCGAATCTTCATGGACAACAGCTTCCCATATCCGGACACACCAAATGCATTCAAGGAAAGTTCCCACCACTTGATGAGCAAGGACCAACGGCTCTATTCCTTTGAACCAGAAGAAACCAAGACCCTTATGAGATTATTCATCAGCCAGAGACTATTATTTCCTGGATACTTCACCAAGATATCCAGATACAAGATCACATCTCTTCAAAGGCAAGAAATCAGCCTAACGGCTAGTTTTTTTCAAGGAGCCAAACTTATTATTTCTCTACTTTATTTTCGTATATTTCTTTCCTTTCTAGAGTATTAGAACGTTGTAGTTGAGTCAAGGTCGAGCCTATATAAGCTCAAGACCATTCATCATTGTTTTTCACCTTTGATCATTTTTATAATAAACTGAGAATTTTTTCTTTAAAGCTTTTGCTTTTTTTCTTATGTTTCTCTAAGTAGTTAGGTGGATTCCATTGCTTAGTCAACGTGTTAGTCTCTGTCTTTGTGTGGAATCACTGAGACCGTGGCTTGTGAGTTGTATCAAAGGCCATCCGCAACCTTTGTGGTGCTCTTCAATCCATCCAGCCTGTCCTATCCAGATCCTTTTGGTTGATTAGATCAGTCCAGCCGGATCACCCTTTGTGCTAGATCGATTCTCTCTTGTACTAAGAGTTATACAGCCTTTGATAGCTTAGGCTTGTATCAATTATTCAACTTCCTGTTTATTCTCCACTGATTAGTGGTTCCAAATAAGCTTCTTAGATCGTGGTTCATCCTGGTTTGATAAGAATCATGAAGATATTGCCATATGTCCGAACAGGTTAATCTGGAATCATCTGGATAGAAGGTGGGATATCTTCTTGCTCACAACACTTATGAGATTTATTCAACTTCATGGTTATTCTCAACTGATTAGTGGTTCCAAATAAAGCTTCTTAGATCGTGGTTCATCCTGGTTTGATAAGAGTCATGAAGATATTGCCATATGTCCGAACATGCTAATCTGGAATCATCTGGATAGAAAGTGGGATATCTTCTTACCCACAACTCCTATGAGATTTATTCAACTTCCTGGTTATTCTCCACTGAATAGTGGTTCCAAATAAAGCTTCTTAGATCGTGGTTCATCCTGGTTTGATAAGAATCATGAAGATAATGGCATATGTCCGAACAGGCTAATCTGAAATCATCTGGATAGAAGGTTGGATATCTTCTTGCTCACAACACTTATGAGATTTATTCAACTTCCTCGTTATTCTCTACTAATTAGTGGTTCCAAATAAAGCTTCTTCGATCGTGGTTCATCCTGGTTTGATAAGCTTTATTTGGAACCACTAATCAGTGGAGAATAACCAGGAAGTTGAATAAATCTCATAGGAGTTGTGAGTAAGAAGATAACCCACTTTCTATCCAGATGATTCCAGATTAGCCTGTTCGAACATATGCCATTATCTTCATGATTCTTATCAAACCAGGATGAACCACGATCTAAGAAGCTTTATTTGGAACCACTATTCAGTGGAGAATAACCAGGAAGTTGAATAAATCTCATAGGAGTTGTGGGTAAGAAGATATCCCACTTTCTATCCAGATGATTCCAGATTAGCATGTTCGGACATATGGCAATATCTTCATGACTCTTATCAAACCAGGATGAACCACGATCTAAGAAGCTTTATTTGGAACCACTAATCAGTGGAGAATAACCAGGAAGTTGAATAAATCTCATAGGAGTTGTGAGTAAGAAGATAACCCACTTTCTATCCAGATGATTCCAGATTAGCCTGTTCGAACATATGCCATTATCTTCATGATTCTTATCAAACCAGGATGAACCACGATCTAAGAAGCTTTATTTGGAACCACTATTCAGAGGAGAATAACCAGGAAGTTAAATAAATCTCATAGGAGTTGTGAGTAAGAAGATATCCCACTTTCTATCCAGATGATTCCAGATTAGCCTGTTCGGACATATGGCAATATCTTCATGATTCTTATCAAACTAGGATGAACCACGATCTAAGAAGCTTTATTTTCAACCACTAATTAGTGGAGAATAACCAGGAATTTGAATAAATTTCATAAGTGTTGTGAGCAAGAAGATATCTCACCTTCTATCCAGATGATTCTAGATTAGCCTGTTCGGACATATGTCATCATCTGGATAGAAAGTGGGATATACAGCCTTTGATAGCTTAGGCTTGTATCATTTCTGGTATCAGAGCTGAAGTTCCTTCAGCATCAGGTCATATCTATCCTTGTCTCTTTTATTGCATTTTAGTTTCATTAGTTTTGCATTCATAAATCAAAAGCCATAAAAATCATTTGTTCTTTGTTTCATTTAGTTATGTTTTGCATAATCATATAAAACCCATAAAAAGTCATACTTGATTCTTTCTCATCTAGTTTATCTTTTCATAAAACCATAAAACCAAATTAAAAAAAAAAAAATTCATTGCTTGCATTTTCTGTCCCTTTTGCATTTGCTTGTTCTAGTTGTTTAAAACCAAGAGAGGCACGAAAAAGATATCTCATTTGCTTGTTTGATTCATTTAGAAAATTCAAAAAAAAAAAACATATTCATCCTTGTTTGCATTTACTTCCATAGCTCCACTTTTCTTTTTCGGTTTATTTGTAACAATCATAAATATCTGTTTTAATTCTTGTTTTGTTTCCTTTAAATTGAAAAACCAAAATAAAAAGTTTATTTTCTTGTTTTAGTTTTTATATTTCGTGCTTTCATTGATTAGTATTAAAAAAAAGGGTTGAAGTAGTTTTATTATTTCTTTTACAGTTTTAAAAAAAAAATCAGAAAACTTCCATATTTTTTTGTAGATTTCTATTTTTTCTTCTTCCTTTTATTTTTACTTGTCACGTTTTCTTATTTGATCACTTGATTCTGAATATCTTCTTTCTTCTTGCGAGGCATTGTTCTAAAGCTTTGCAACCATGGAGAGTGAAGAAGAAGCTGAAGAATACAACACTTCAGAAGTAGATTGGGGAGAAGAAGCTGGTCCAGATTGTTGGAGTGATGGGGAGGACCACACTGAAGGCTATTGGTACATAGACCCTGATCCAGAGTGCCCCAAACGATGATCTAGGAGATCAGGAAGAACCAGAACCATTGGAAAAGTATTCAACTTGTTATGGTTCCAAATCCCAGCTCATCATTGATCACAACTACTCATCCAATTATGAGGAAAGTTATGAGGGGGAACTTTATGGTCAAGTCTGTCCAAGGAGAATGAAGACCACAGTGGCTGCACCAGTAATACCTTACCATGGGACTCGGTCAAGACATGCTCAAAGCAAACCATGGAGCCACAATGGTGATTAGTTTTATCAGAATTGCTTGGATGAACCATCTATACATTTTTCTGGTCAAAAGCAAGGACCAAGCTCATACCTAAGGTGGGAGGACGACATGGAGCAATGGTTTATAGCTTGGAGAATTCCAGAGAAGTCACAACCATCTTATGCAAGAGATACCTTAGTTGGAGAAGCATACAAATGGTGGAACCAAGTAGATACTGATCGGATCTATTACAATGATCCACCTTTTACTTGGAAAGAGATGAAGAGGCTCATGTATAGGCAGTTTGTGGAAAAAGCACAGCACAATCAGAAGGTGTCTACAAACAGAGTGGTACAACCCCAAGTCTTTCAGCCGGTAAACAAAAGGCAAAGCTCAAAACCAGTGCATACACCTCAAGTCAAACAAAACCAAGGTGAATACTTTAAATCTTTAGAACCACCTGAGGTTATTTGTTATAGGTGTCAAGGCCATGGTCATCTTGCAAAAGATTGTCCCACAAAACGAGCTGTGAAGTTAGCAAAAGAAACTAACTTGGAGGTCAGTGATTCCTTTACTAGCTTGGATATTTCTTTTGATAGGATAGATAAAAAGTTTGAAGAATTTCTCAACTTGATGAAAGCTAAATATAATTATGTTTCTAGTAATTCCATGACTGTCTTAACACACTTGTCTAGTGCCCAAGAGGTTGAAAATATTTCAGGCACTAACATGGAAATCAAGGAACAAGAACCCAACCTTGCTGCGCAAGCAAGTCCAAGACTTGGAAGTTTTCAAGTCCCAACTAATGATGAGGTGATTTCTGAACTTACTGTGAATAATCCTACTTATCCAAACACTGGTATGATGCACTTGCACTCTTTCCAGAATGTTGATGCAGGTCTCAGTGAAGGCCAAGAGAACGTGCCTGAGAGATTAGAACAAAAGGAAATCATCCTTGAACCAGATCCACTTCAGGTAAGTGATCATATCCCTTGTTTGCTTACTGAAAACTTGGATAATGTGAACACTGATTTATTAGGTCCTGATAAATATGAGGAAAAACCAGGCAGTTTAGATAAGTATGTAGATTATACTTCTTTTCTTAGATCACAGTTAGAGAGGAAGCAAGAGATTTTAGAATCTACTGAAAATGGAATTTTTCAAAACGATTTATATGCTGATTATTCCATGACTTCTATAACACACTTGTCTTTAGCCAAAGATGTTGAGTCTATGACAGGAACCAATGCTGAAAATTCCAGAGGAGATCTACCCAAAGCTAAGATCACACCAGACCGGACCAGAGGAGTGATCCTATCCTGTTTTTCCAAAGAAGAACCACCAGACGTGCCATCAAAGTTCAAACCGATACAATACCAAGGTAAGACCCTAGAATCTCAAAAGAGGATGAAACCTGATTTGCTCTATCTTGGTGCAGATAAATTGGTTTTGAGGACAAAACCTTTTGAAGAGGGATGGAATGATGAGGACCTCAAGTCAGTAGCCGAATCACCAACTCATGAGACCAACCATACAAGCTACATTGGAGCCAGCAGCGACATAGGTGCATTAAAAATGCCATATCTTTCAAACCAGGAGGGTTTTTATCACGAGGACAATTTTCCTGGCTTCTACGCTCAAGAAGGAGTCAAGCCAATTGGAATTTAAAGAAAAGCTTCACGGAGCAGGAAATTATGAATTTTCCAAGTTGGAGGTTTTCCAGTCCATCCGTTTGCGAGTACCTACATTTAGAAGAGAATTTCAAATTAACCAAGAAGCGACCCAAGCCGAATTCAGCTATGGAATTCAAGATGGATCTCTTAGCTTTCCAACAAGCCAAGAATGAGGAGAAAAGCCCACGTAATTATGAAGTTATGATCAATTCATCAAAACCGGCTAAACCAGTTATGTACTTGCTTCAATTGGAAGCTAACCGGTTCAATCAGTATCAAATCAAGACTTGGCGACCAGGAGAGATTACTGACCAACCAGAAGCTGCTTACATCTTCATTCCATGTTCCAGCATGTAGAGGAACAGGCGAATCTTCATGGACAACAACTTCCCATATCCGGACACACCAAATGCATTCAAAGAAAGTTCCCACCACTTGATGAGCAAGGACCAACGGCTCTATTCCTTTGAACCAGAAGAAACCAAGACCCTTATGAGATTATTCAGCAGCCAGAGTCTATTATTTCGTGGATACTTCACCAAGATATCCAGATACAAGATCACATCTCTTCAAAGGCAAGAAATCAGCCTAACGGCTAGTTTTCTTCAAGGAGCCAAACTTATTATTTCTCTACTTTATTTTCGTGTATTTCTTTCCTTTCTAGAGTATTAGAACGTTGTAGTTGAGTCAAGGTCAAGCCTATATAAGCTCAAGACCATTCATCATTGTTTTTCACCTTTGATCATTTTTATAATAAACTGAGAATTTTCTCTTTAAAGCTTTTGCTTTTGTTCTTATGTTTTTCTAAGTAGTTAGGTGAATTCCATTGCTTAGTGAACGTGTTAGTCTCTGTCTTTGTGTGGACTCACTGAGACCGTGGCTTGTGAGTTGTATCAAAGGCCATCCGCAACCTTTGTGGTGCTCTTCAATCCATCCAGCCTTTCCTATCCAGATCCTTTTGGTTGATTAGATCAGTCCAGCCGGATCACCCTTTGTGCTAGATCGATTCTCTCTTGTACTAAGAGTTATACAGCCTTTGATAGCTTAGGCTTGTATCAATTATTCAACTTCCTGTTTATTCTCCACTGATTAGTGGTTCCAAATAAGCTTCTTAGATCGTGGTTCATCCTGGTTTGATAAGAATCATGAAGATATTGCCATATGTCCGAACAGGTTAATCTGGAATCATCTGGATAGAAGGTGGGATATCTTCTTGCTCACAACACTTATGAGATTTATTCAACTTCATGGTTATTCTCAACTGATTAGTGGTTCCAAATAAAGCTTCTTAGATCGTGGTTCATCCTGGTTTGATAAGAGTCATGAAGATATTGCCATATGTCCGAACATGCTAATCTGGAATCATCTGGATAGAAAGTGGGATATCTTCTTACCCACAACTCCTATGAGATTTATTCAACTTCCTGGTTATTCTCCACTGAATAGTGGTTCCAAATAAAGCTTCTTAGATCGTGGTTCATCCTGGTTTGATAAGAATCATGAAGATAATGGCATATGTCCGAACAGGCTAATCTGAAATCATCTGGATAGAAGGTTGGATATCTTCTTGCTCACAACACTTATGAGATTTATTCAACTTCCTCGTTATTCTCTACTAATTAGTGGTTCCAAATAAAGCTTCTTCGATCGTGGTTCATCCTGGTTTGATAAGCTTTATTTGGAACCACTAATCAGTGGAGAATAACCAGGAAGTTGAATAAATCTCATAGGAGTTGTGAGTAAGAAGATAACCCACTTTCTATCCAGATGATTCCAGATTAGCCTGTTCGAACATATGCCATTATCTTCATGATTCTTATCAAACCAGGATGAACCACGATCTAAGAAGCTTTATTTGGAACCACTATTCAGAGGAGAATAACCAGGAAGTTAAATAAATCTCATAGGAGTTGTGAGTAAGAAGATATCCCACTTTCTATCCAGATGATTCCAGATTAGCCTGTTCGGACATATGGCAATATCTTCATGATTCTTATCAAACTAGGATGAACCACGATCTAAGAAGCTTTATTTTCAACCACTAATTAGTGGAGAATAACCAGGAATTTGAATAAATTTCATAAGTGTTGTGAGCAAGAAGATATCTCACCTTCTATCCAGATGATTCTAGATTAGCCTGTTCGGACATATGCCATTATCTTCATGATTCTTATCAAACCAGGATGAACCCTGATCTAAGAAGCTTTATTTGGAACCACTAATCAGTGGAGAAAAACCAGGAAGTTGAATAAATCTCATAAGTGTTGTTAGCAAGAAGATATCCCACCCTCTATCCAGATGATTCTAGATTAGCCTGTTCGGACATATGCCATTATCTTCATGATTCTTATCAAACCAGGATGAACCACGATATAAGAAGCTTTATTTTGGAACCACTAATCAGTGGAGAATAATCAGGAAGTTGAATAAATCTCATAGGAGTTGTGAATAAGAAGATATCACACTTCTCTCCAGGTGATTCCAGATTATCCTGTTCGGACATATGGCAATATCCTCATGATTCTTATCAAACCAGGATGAACCACGATCTAAGAAGCTTTATTTGGAACCACTATATTCAGAGGAGAATAACCAGGAAGTTAATTAAATATCATTGGAGTTATGAGTAAGAAGATATCCCACTTTCTATCCAGATGATTCCAGATTAGCCTGTTCGGACATATGGCAATATCTTCATGATTCTTATCAAACCAGGATGAACCACGATCTAAGAAGCTAAATTTGCAACCACTAATCAGTAGAGAATAACCAGGAAGTTTAATAAATTTCATAAGTGTTGTGAGTAAGAAGATATCCCACCTTCTATCGAAATGATTCCAGATTAGCCTGTTTGGACATATTCCATTATCTTCATGACAGATTAGCCTGTTTGGACATATTCCATTATCTTCATGACTCTTATCAAACCAGGATGAACCAATATGTAAGAAGCTTGATTGGGAACCACTAATCAGTGGAAAATAACCAGGAAGTTGAATAAATCTCATAGGAGTTGTGAGTAAGAAGATATCCCACTTTCTATCCAGATGATTCCTGATAAGCCTGTTCGGACATATGGCAATATCTTCATGATTATTATCAAACCAGGATGAACCACGATCTAAGAAGCTTTATTTGGAACCAATAATCAGTGAAGAATAACCAGGAAGTTGAATAAATATCATAAGTATTGTGAGTAAGAAGATATCCCACCTTCTATCCAGATGATTCCAGATTAGCCTGTTCGGACATATGTCATTATCTTAATGATTCTTATCAAACCTGGATGAACCACGATCTAAGAAGCTTTATTTGGAACCACTAATCAGTGGAGAATAACCAGGAAGTTGAATAAATATCATAAGTGTTGTGAGTAAGAAGATATCCCACCTTCTATCCAGATGATTCCAGAAAAGCCTGTTCGGACATATGCCATTATCTTCATGATTCTTATCAAACCAGGATGAACTAATATCTAAGAAGCTTTATTTGGAACCACTAATCAGTGGAGAATAACCAGGAAGTTGAATAAATCTCATAAGTGTTGTGAGCAAGAAGATATCCCACCTTCTATCCAGATTATTCCAGATTAGCCTGTTCGGACATATGTCATTATCTTCATGATTCTTATCAAACCAGGATGAACCACGATGTAAGAAGCTTTATTTGGAACCACTAATCAGTGGAGAATAACCAGGAAGTTTAATAAATCTCATAGGAGTTGTGAGTAAGAAGATATCCCACTTTCTATCCAGATGATTCCAGATTAGCATGTTCGGACATATGCCATTATCTTCATGATTCTTATCAAACCAAGATGAACCACGATCTAAGAAGCTTTATTTGGAACCACTATTCAGTGGATAATAACCAGGAAGTTGAATAAATCTCATAGGAGTTGTGAGTAAGAAGATATCCCACTTTCTATCCAGATGATTCCAGATTAACCTGTTCGGACATATGCCATTATCTTCATGATTCTTATCAAACCAGGATGAACCACGATTTTAGAAGCTTTATTTGGAACCACTAATCAGTGGAGAATAACCAGGAAGTTGAATAAATCTCATAAGTGTTGTGAGCAAGAAGATATCCCACCTTCTATCCACATGATTCCAGATTAGCATGTTCGGACATATGCCATTATCTTCATGATTCTTATCAAACCAGGATGAACCACGATATAAGAAGCTTTATTTGGAACCACTAATCAGTGGAGAATAACCAGGAAGTTGAATAAATCTCATAGGAGTTGTGAGTAAGAAGATATCCCACTTTCTATCCAGATGATTCCAGATTAGCATGTTCGGACATATGACAATATCTTCATGATTATTATCAAACCAGGATGAACCACGATCTAAGAAGCTTTATTTGGAACCACTAATCAGTGGAGAAAAACCAGGAAGTTTAATAAATATCATAAGTGTTATGAGCAAGAAGATATACCACCTTCTATCCAGATGATTCCATACTAGCCTGTTTGGACATATGCCATTATCTTCATGATTCTTATCAAACCAGGATGAACCACGATCTAAGAAGCTTTATTTGGAACCAATAATCAGTGGAGAATAACCAGGAAGTTAAATAAATCTCATAGGAGTTGTGAGTAAGAAGATATCCCAATTTCTATCCAGATGATTCCAGATTAGCCTGTTCGAACATATGCCATTATCTTCATGATTCTTATCAAACCAAGATGAACCACGATCTAAGAAGCTTTATTTGGAACCACTATTCAGAGGAGAATAACCAGGAAGTTAAATAAATCTCATAGGAGTTGTGAGTAAGAAGATATCCCACTTTCTATCCAGATGATTCCAGATTAGCCTGTTCGGACATATGGCAATAACTTCATGATTCTTATCAAACTAGGATGAACCACGATCTAAGAAGCTTTATTTGCAACCACTAATCAGTGGAGAATAACCAGGAAGTTGAATAAATTTCATAAGTGTTGTGAGCAAGAAGATATCCCACATTCTATCCAGATGATTCAAGATTAGCCTGTTCGGACATATGTCATTATCTTCATGATTCTTATCAAACTAGGATGAACCACGATCTAAGAAGCTTTATTTGGAACCAATAATAAGTGGATAATAACCAGGAATTTGAATAAATCTTATAAGTGTTGTGAGCAAGAAGATATCCCACCTTCTATCGAGATGATTCCAGATTAGCCTGTTCGGACATATGCCATTATCTTCATGATTCTTATCAAACCAGGATGAACCACGATCTAAGAAGCTTTATTTGGAACCACTAATAAGTGGAGAATAACCAGGAAGTTGAATAAATCTCATAGGAGTTGTGAGTAAGAAGATATCCCCCTTTCTATCCAGAAGATTCCAGATTAGCCTGTTCGGACATATGCCATTATATTCATGATTCTTATCAAACCAGGATGAACCACGATCTAAGAAGCTTTATTTGGAACCACTAATCAGTGGAGAATAACCAGGAAGTTGAATAAATCTCATAAGTGTTGTGAGCAAGAAGATATCCCACCTTCCATCCAGATGATTCCAGATTAGCCTGTTCGGACATATGCCATTATCTTCATGATTCTTATCAAACCAGGATGAACCACGATATAAGAAGCTTTATTTGGAACCACTAATCAGTGGAGAATAACCAGTAAGTTGAATAAATCTCATAAGTGTTGTGAGCAAGAAGATATCCCACCTTCTATCCAGATGATTCCAGATTAGCCTATTCGGACATATGCCATTATCTTCATGATTCTTATCAAAATAGGATGAACCACGATATAAGAAGCTTTATTTGGAACCACTAATCAGTGAAGAATAACCAGGAAGTTGAATAAATTTCATAAGTGTTGTGAGCAAGAAGATATCCCACCTTCTATCCAGATGATTCCAGATTAGCCTGTTCGGACATATGCCATTATCTTCATGATTCTTATCAAACCAGGATGAACCACGATATAAGAAGCTTTATTTGGAACCACTAATCAGTGGAGAATAACCAGGAAGTTGAATAAATCTCATAGGAGTTGTGAGTAAGAAGATATCCCACTTTATATCCAGATGATTCCAGATAAGCCTGTTCGGACATATGGCAATATCTTCATGATTATTATCAAACCAGGATGAACCACGATCTAAGAAGCTTTATTTGCAACCACTAATCAGTGGAGAATAACCAGGAAGTTGAATAAATTTCATAAGTGTTGTGAGCAAGAAGATATCCCACCTTCTATCCAAATGATTCCAGATTAGCCTGTTCGGACATATACCATTATCTTCATGATTCTTATCAAACTAGGATGAACCACGATCTAAGAAGCTTTATTTGGAACCATTAATCAGTGGAGAATAACCAGGAAGTTAAATAAATCTCATAGGAGTTGTGAGTAAGAAGATATCCCACTTTCTATCCAGATGATTCCAGATTAGCCTGTTCGAACATATGCCATTATCTTCATGATTCTTATCAAACCAGGATGAACCACGATCTAAGAAGCTTTATTTGGAACCACTATTCAGAGGAGAATAAACAGGAAGTTAAATAAATCTCATAGGAGTTGTGAGTAAGAAGATATCCCACTTTCTATCCAGATGATTCCAGATTAGCCTGTTCGGACATATGGCAATATCTTCATGATTTTTATCAAACTAGGATGAACCACGATCTAAGAAGCTTTATTTGCAACCACTAATCAGTGGAGAATAACCAGGAAGTTGAATAAATCTCATAAGTGTTGTGAGCAAGAAGATATCCCACCTTCTATCCAGATGATTCCAGATTAGCATGTTCGGACATATGCCATTATCTTCATGATTCTTATCAAACCAGGATGAACCACGATATAAGAAGCTTTATTTGGAACCACTAATCAGTGGAGAATAACCAGTAAGTTGAATAAATCTCATAAGTGTTGTGAGCAAGAAGATATCCCACCTTCTATCCAGATGATTCCAGATTAGCATGTTCGGACATATGCCATTATCTTCATGATTCTTATCAAAACAGGATGAACCACGATATAAGAAGCTTTATTTGGAACCACTAATCAGTGGAGAATAACCAGGAAGTTGAATAAATCTCATAAGTGTTGTGAGCAAGAAGATATCCCACCTTCTATCCAGATGATTCCAGATTAGCATGTTCGGACATATGCCATTATCTTCATGATTCTTATCAAACCAGGATGAACCACGATATAAGAAGCTTTATTTGGAACCACTAATCAGTGGAGAATAACCAGGAAGTTGAATAAATCTCATAGGAGTTGTGAGTAAGAAGATATCCCACTTTCTATCCAGATGATTCCAGATAAGCCTGTTCGGACATATGGTAATATCTTCATGATTATTATCAAACCAGGATGAATCACGAACTAAGAAGCTTTATTTGCAACCACTAATCAGTGGAGAATAACCAGGAAGTTGAATAAATTTCATAAGTGTTGTGAGCAAGAAGATATCCCACCTTCTATCCAAATAATTCCAGATTAGCCTGTTCAGACATATACCATTATCTTCATGATTCTTATCAAACTAGGATGAACCACGATCTAAGAAGCTTTATTTGGAACCATTAATCAGTGGAGAATAACCAGGAAGTTAAATAAATCTCATAGGAGTTGTGAGTAAGAAGATATCCCACTTTCTATCCAGATGATTCCAGATTAGCCTGTTCGAACATATGCCATTATCTTCATGATTCTTATCAAACCAGGATGAACCACGATCTAAGAAGCTTTATTTGGAACCACTATTCAGAGGAGAATAACCAGGAAGTTAAATAAATCTCATAGGAGTTGTGAGTAAGAAGATATCCCACTTTCTATCCAGATGATTCCAGATTAGCCTGTTCGGACATATGGCAATATCTTCATGATTTTTATCAAACTAGGATGAACCACGATCTAAGAAGCTTTATTTGCAACCACTAATCAGTGGAGAATAACCAGGAAGTTGAATAAATTTCATAAGTGTTGTGAGCAAGAAGATATCCCACCTTCTATCCAAATGATTCCAGATTAGCCTGTTCGGACATATACCATTATCTTCATGATTCTTATGAAACCAGGATGAACCACGATCTAAGAAGCTTTATTTGGAACCACTGATCAGTGGAGAATAACCAGGAAGTTGAATAAATTTCATAGGAGTTGTGAGTAAGAAGATATCCCACATTCTATCCAGATGATTCCAAATTAGCCTGTTCGGACATATGCCATTATCTTCATGATTCTTATCAAACCAGGATGAACCACGATCTAAGAAGCTTTATTTGGAACCACTAATCAGTGGAGAATAACCAGGAAGTTGAATAAATCTCATAAGTGTTGTGAGCAAGAAGATATCCCACCTTCCATCCAGATGATTCCAGATTAGCCTGTTCGGACATATGCCATTATCTTCATGATTCTTATCAAACCAGGATGAACCACGATATAAGAAGCTTTATTTGGAACCACTAATCAGTGGAGAATAACCAGTAAGTTGAATAAATCTCATAAGTGTTGTGAGCAAGAAGATATCCCACCTTCTATCCAGATGATTCCAGATTAGCCTGTTCGGACATATGCCATTATCTTCATGATTCTTATCAAAATAGGATGAACCACGATATAAGAAGCTTTATTTGGAACCACTAATCAGTGGAGAATAACCAGGAAGTTGAATAAATCTCATAAGTGTTGTGAGCAAGAAGATATCCCACCTTCTATCCAGATGATTCCAGATTAGCCTGTTCGGACATATGCCATTATCTTCATGATTCTTATCAAACCAGGATGAACCACGATATAAGAAGCTTTATTTAGAACCACTAATCAGTGGAGAAAAACCAGTAAGTTAAATAAATCTCATAAGTGTTGTGAGCAAGAAGATATCCCACATTCTATCCAGATGATTCCAGATTAGCCTGTTCGGACATATGCCATTATCTTCATGATTCTTATCAAACCAGGATGAACCACGATATAAGAAGCTTTATTTGGAACCACTAATCAGTGGAGAATAACCAGTAAGTTGAATAAATCTCATAGGAGTTGTGAGTAAGAAGATATCCCACTTTCTATCCAGATGATTCCAGATTAGCATGTTCGGACATATGGCAATATCTTCATGATTATTATCAAACCAGGATGAACCACGATCTAAGAAGCTTTATTTGGAACCACTAATCAGTGGAGAATAACCAGGAATTTGAATAAATCTCATAAGTGTTGTGAGCAAGAAGATATCCCACTTTCTATCCAGATGATTCCAGATTAGCCTGTTCGGACATATGCCATTATCTTCATGATTCTTATCAGACCAGGATGAACCACTGATAGTGCTCAAATTACCAGTAGATCGAATCACGAGGAGCTAGGGAACCAATTAAAAAAAATCTACTAATCAATCCTAGGCAAGGTTGGTTTATATGATAGAAATGAAAATAACAAATCCTAAAATGAGCAAGGTAGTTGCTCTAACTAACAATATGAAGGGTTGTTTAAATGGGATAAAGAGTGCTAGACATAAGGTTTCTATTCAGGAATGGAGATTATAATCTCTATAAATGCTTTAATAAGTTGCTTGCATGATACTATAGATCTCAGCCGCTTAACATATGTGAATGAATCACTGGTTAAAATATCTAGATCTCTGGCCACACCTTTCGCATGATGACACAGAAAAAGAATCGGTCGATATCCTTTTGAGATATCGAGCGATACACCTTTCGCGGCGCCGATCGATTTACCAGTAGGGTATCGATCGATGGCTTCTAGATCTTCCTAGGCGCAAACCGAATATGACCGCGCGGTCTCAAGGAGGAACTGTCGTTCTTCTCAACGGGAAACAGGCATCGCTCAAATGGATACTTCAAGATAATCTAAGATCCTAGTGTTCTATGTTCTAGTTAGCTACTCTAAAA
This sequence comes from Raphanus raphanistrum x Raphanus sativus, assembly GCA_019705995.1. NCBI lineage: Eukaryota > Viridiplantae > Streptophyta > Magnoliopsida > Brassicales > Brassicaceae > Raphanus > Raphanus raphanistrum x Raphanus sativus. Next base: position 41,556,179 of record CM034038.1, on the reverse strand, counting down.
CAAGCATAGGGTGCAATCCATTTGATGAGTATCACAACTTAGCAATTATAGCTTGGGGCTAATCCCACAAACCTATTTAAACCCTAGATCTAACAAGTAGACTACTCAGACATAGCTAAACAATTCATAACAATAGATAGATGAAAGAATTGCATAGATAGAACAAAGTAGAAATACAAAAGGAGATGAGAAATCTCTCCAATCTCTCTCAAACAAATAAAACTCTAGTCTCTCTCTCACACTCTCTGCTTTGGTTGTGAAAAGCTTCAAGCTTCAAAGGGTTTCAAAACTTGCCGTCAAAAGACTTTGCAGGAGTATTTAAGCATTTCCATTAGGTTAAAAACTCATCAGGGGCAATCTCGTAATTTGGTGAAGTCTTGGTGAAGTAGTCGGCTAAACCATTTCGTCCTCGATATCGATCGACAACACTGAATGTGTATCGATCGATTATAATCTTCTAGTACGCGGATCTTCTCAGCAACATCGATCGTCAACTCAGGATGAGTATCGATCGATTGTAATCGCAATGTTGACTTCCGACTTAGTCTTGAATGGTCAACTCGGGTGTATCATCTCTTGTACTCCAAAATGCTCCAAAACATCACTTTCTCACAAAATGCTCCTGAACCTGAAAACATACCTAACAGGCTAGAAAACAGATTAGATATATAATAAAATACTCGTATACCATGGTTAAAAACGGGTAAAATCCATGGTATATCAACTCCCCCAGACTTACTCCTTTGCTTGTCCTCAAGCAAAAACAGTAGTCTTTGGAAAAGGTTTGGAAATAGCAGGAACTCAAGGATTCAATATATTGAAGTCATCACTCTATGGGTTTGCAATTCATGTCTAAAATCCTAATCACAGAAGTTCATCATGCCTTATCCTAGCTTAGCAACTAAACTCATCTAGTCAACAACTTAGCAATTCTCATCTGACATTCCCCTCTACTAACCTCATTTCTTAACATAAAATAAAGTGCAGGCTTTACCTTGGGATTATCGATCAAAAACACATGGATTCAACTCAAACAAGTATCTGAACACACAGGTAGTCTTCTCTGATTCCTTTCTCCCCTCTTCTCTCTTCACTGAATCTCTTATTAGTTTCAATTTCAACAGGTTTCGATGCCACATAGGTCATCTAGTCCATCTCATTGACATTTGCGTTGTAACTCATACATTTTTGACAAAGTGTAGCGAATATTGGGGTCGCAGGAGACACTCCTACCCCTCGTTTCCACAATGTGTGGTCATTCTTGAGATTTAGAATACTGGGGTCGCAGGAGACACTCCTACCCCTCTGCTTCTCAAGAAATCATTTCAATCTTTTATAACATAAATTTAGATCTCGAGATGCCGAAGAGAGCGAAGGAAGGGAACCAGAAACACACAGACTTTTTACCTTCCAGACTTGTAAGAGGACTCCGATCCAGTGATATCCAAGCCCCAAGACAAGCAAATAAGTCAGTATTAGTGTTGGAGGTCAGCTTTGGTTCCTTCAAACAATCTTAGCTAGTGAATATAGATAGCAAGTTGATCCACTTTAGCATCTTTAGTACTCTCTGCAATTAGTAATCTAGAATGGTGCTAAAGAGTGGTTAGACAATCAAATAGTAATCAATATCAATGTTCCTATTTAATACTTATGCGAAAAAATAATTTTGAAAAATATTTTAATAAAAACCAAAATAAAAATCTCCCCCCAGACTTAAATTACACTGTCCCAGTGTAACATCCGGTGGTGAGGGAAATAAATAAAACATAATAAATATAACAAGTTAGAATGAATAAACCTGATCGACAAGATGTCGATCAATTCGTAGTGGTATACGTCCATCGTTACTAATGGTCGTGTGGTGTCGAGCGATATGAATGGTGAATGTCCGTCGATGGAATTATCATTCTACTTGGATCTAATAGAAACTGCAAAATTAAGTCGAAAAATGAAAGCAAAAAGAAAAATAAAATAAAATAAAAATAAAGAAAAAGAAAACCTAATAGTGGGTTGCCTCCCACTCAGCGCTTGGTTATAGTCATTTAGCTTGACTGTGGTAGGTGAATGACTCATGGGGTGCAAAAACTGCTGATTGCCGGACAGCAATCATCAATCTTGTGTCTCTTACTGTTGAACCATGTGGCGACGAAGCTTCTTGTGGCATCGTCTGCTCGTAGTTGCTTCTTATCTATCTGGAGGACTGTATCTTCAAGTTTCCTCACAGAATTCTCGATGTATTCGATTTTGTCAACTTCCTTGTCAATGGTCTGGTAGGTGTGTATGGACAATAACTTTAGTTCACTCTGTAATGCATCGATTCTGTCCATAATAAACTGATCTCGGTCTGCTAAAGACTCAGTGTCGATCGATGCTACGAGATGCGCGTCGGTCACTTCGCTGACGGGTCTGTCGGTCGACTCAGGATCCCTTGTGTCGATCGATTGTAAACATTGTCCTTGGTACTGCAGAGAACGTATATTGCCCTTTATGTGACGAGTAGTTCTGCAGAGGCTGTTAACCCTTTCGTTAACAGTGTAGTCAATAGTATCACAGGTCCCGTTGAGTCTTCTTTCCATAGCATCCATAGCCTCATACAGCTTAAGTTTAAGTTCATCAACTGCTGCTGGATTGCATACTCTCTTCGCTGGTGGTGGTTCGGTGTCGATCGATGTTGGTCGAGGCCTGTCGATCGATGCTTCGTAGCTGTCACGGAGATTAATATAAGCTTGAACAATGCTCATGTCTCTTTCTAACTTGTCCAGCTGCCGTGACATTGTGTGTTAGCATCGCAGGATAGGGGAACTGAAGAGTTCTTGTTTTCTTACATACGCTTTCATCCTATCTTCCAGTTCTGCGAACCTTTTGTCGATCGACGACGAAGTATATGTGTCGATCGATGAAAAAGTGGCAAGCTTAGCTTTGTCATTCTGGCGAATTGTGTCCAACTCTCTCTGTAGTAGATCGATCCTCTTGCTTAACCATTCGACATTGTTGTTGAGAGGGCTGTAGACGTCTCCAATCCGTGTATTGATGTAAGCAACCTCCAGTTCATCTTTCTTAGGTGATGAACATTCCGGTCGGTCCATGGATGTAGTCTTGCCAATGTCGATCGATGGTACAGGTACTCTGTCGGTCGATACTGGTGGCGTAGCCTCTTTCTCAAGCGTGGTTAATATGTTTCCAAGCTCCACTCTTATCTCAGCCATATCATTCTGAAAGTCATTGTAACTGACGTCCAAAGGCTGGAAAGTGTCTTCCACCAATGTGCGCATGTTTGCCTCAAGGTGCGCCTGAGCTCTCCATACATCAGTCACCATATCATCCACCTCCGCTGTACTGTAGGGCACTGGTGGTGGTGTGTATGCATGGGAAGGGCGTGTGTGTATTGGAAGTTGTAAGCAACCTTTGTGAAAAAGGGATGCTCTATCCAAAAGTCTCTTTACTTGTTCCTTGGTAACATGGATGATCTCACCATCAACTCCTCTAGCATAGCCAAACTCATCTCTGTAGACACCATATTCATCCTTAGCTTCCCACTTGAATCTCCTGGATCCATCGGTAGTGAAGGCACGTCGTCCAAACTCCAGTCGTCTGTCGGGCGATCGGACTCTCGGTCTGTCGATCGATCCTGGATATCGGCCGTCGATCGACGGTGTTGAAACGATGTCGATCGATTGTGAATGTCGAGGTGGACCGAAGTGTTGAGGAACCTGATCCTCCCTTGTGTTGGTGTTGTGGTTGTCTTGGACGTGTTGTAGGATGCTTGGATGGCTACGTTGCTGTGTGAACAGGTTTTCTGGTCCATTGGCAACTTGGAGGATGTCTGCTATGTCCTCTCTGGTTATGTGCAGAACTCTTCCATCCATAGCTCTTGCATAGCCATCTGTGTCCCCGAAAATTCCAAATTCATCAGGTGTTAGTGAAACATTCCTAATGTCATAAGGTTCATGAGATCTCGGTTGAGCTCTGTTGAAGGTGTCGATCGATGGGTGTGTGGTGGTGGCGGTCGATGGTGCACGTCTAGCTGGACGGTTGGATCGATTGAACATGTTGTTGCAGTCTTCCATTGATGAAACTCTGAATGCTGGAAGCTGCTGGGTAGAAGGTGAAAAGTTTTGAATTTTCGTGGCTTGAGTTGTCAACCTTTTATACCCATGTGTTGCCCTAATCGGTGAAATTCTGATTTTGTCCTTTAAGTCGCCTGGGCTAATATCGATCGATATTATACTGGCAATGTCGATCGATGGACGATGTCGTTTTGCTGGATGAAGTAGAAAATCGATCGATGATGGACATTTGTTGTCGATCGATTGTGGTGCAAATCTGTCATTCTCCAGGTAGATTTCCCAAGCTCTCTCTTCCCAATAGTCTTCATCATATTCTTCACTGTGGTTTCCACTGTGGAAAGAGGTGGCTGTGTCTACTTCAAAACTCTCATGAAATCCGCTATCTGCCCAACTCCTTATTGAGTAATCATCTTCCTTTCGGTTGGGTGGGATGGCGAAATTCGGGTAGCAATGATCTGGTAGATCGAGTTTATCATCCGGTGGGTCTATGTCGATCGATAATCCATAGTTGTTGTCGATCTCCTCTGACTTGAATGTGTCGATCGATGACGTCAAAGTACTGTCGATCGATCCCGAGTACTCTGTCTCGTACTCAACTTCACAATGACAAACTGCGATGATACCAGTATCATCGTCCTGTACCACTAATTTGGCTGGTGGTTTGTCAAGCTTGACAGGGTCGTAGTTGATATCTGGATCTATCATGGTCAAGCACATCATGTTGGTCTTCATGTCACATATGGCTCCTAATGTAGCCATAAATGCTCTTCCAAGTAAGAGGGAAGAGTTCCAATTTAGCTTGATTTCTAGGACATGAAAATCCACAGGGACGATAGCATCACCAATGTGTACCTCTAGGTCTTTAATGAAGCCTCCAGAGTTTCTCTGAGAGTAATCCACGAAAGTAAAGATCTGTGGTGAGGGCTATACTTGCACGCCCAGATGGTCTACCATGACCTTTGGTAAGATGCTGACTGATGAACCAGTGTCACATAGTGCGTGAGGAAATTCAAAACCTTGTACCACACACGGTATTGCAAACTTCCCAGGATCACTCTTCTTTAGCAAAGTAATCCTTTTCCTCATCTCTTCTCTGACGTTGTCAAACCTTCTCCTAATGTCAGTTTCAGTCTCCCTTGTTTCTCTGAAGAACATCCACAATCTCTTAGTGAAATAAACCTCCTCAAAAGGTTTCTCTGGTGGGATTCCGATAACTCTCTTAGTGAAACCATCAATCTCCTTTTCATTAGCTTCCCTCTTAAGGTTCTTAGGAATCATTTCCTTTCGACTCCTTAACCTTCTTCCTCCAGTTCCCTCTGATGTAGGTGTAGTGTCTGAAGGGTTACTAGTTATTTCGGTAGGGATAGCTTGTGGTTTCGGTGTGGGTCTGAGTGCATTGATTTGGTTGTTGTCTATCGATGGTAGTTGCACTCGGTATATGAGAGGTGCGTGTCAATCGATAGGTGGAGAATATGATCGATCGATACGTTTCTCTTCATTGTGTCGATCGGCGAGTGGCTCATCTCGTCGGTCGATATCTTCGTAGGTGTGGGTGGGTGGGTATGGATGAGAAGCCGCGAACTTAGCATGTGTCAAAATCCTAACCGCGTTGCAGTCTGCAAGCGTGTTCGGAAAAGACATCGTCGATGTCGATCGATGTGGACTAGTTGGTGTCGATCGACACCATTGTGATCCACCGAGACTTAGCGAACTTTCCACTTCAAAGTCTCCTTCTTGTAGCTTCTCCTGTTTCACCACTTGCCAGAAATCATCATCTATGATAGCATTGACGTGGTGTTTCCTATTTCCTTCCCCTACTTCCTTAGAAGTTCCAATCCTCCTGATAGAGTCTTCAGTCTGGACAATCTGTGTCTCAAGTTTCTTAACTTGAGTGCAGATGGTATCTATCCCCGTGGTCAGATTGTTAAAGACAGAATCAATCTTCCCATTGAAGTCTACTAGAAGCTTCTGCTGACCTTCCAGAACTCTATCAATCATGGCATCAAACTTACTCTCTTGGGTGGGTGGCGGTGGGTTTTGGTAAGCTGAGTTGCCGTAGTTCCTTGTGTTGGTGAAGGGTTTCTGATACTGTGAACTCTGGTTGTAGTTACTCTTCTGACCACTGCCAAAAAAGTTTATGTTTCCACTCTGGTTTCCATATCTCTGAAATCCAGTACCTCCAATGTAGTTCACATCTTCCTCTGTATCATCCTCTCTGGCCTCTCCTTCTTCAGCTGAGCAGACTGGTTGTCCCAGAAATGCATGTAAAGCATCTATCTTGGTTCTGACTTCATTCATCTGGTCTTCACCTATGGCTGCAACCGATTTCTTCTTGTTAGAATCAGTGTTCTTGGTGCTGCTGCTGTTGGCTAGGTTCTCAATAAGTCTCACAGCCTCTCTTGGATTCCTAGTGTTGAAGTTCCCCTCACTAGCAGTATCAAGAGCCATCTGATACCTTAAGGCGATACCTCTGTAAAAAGTGCTTAACAGCTGCACTTCATTGAATCCATGGTGTGGACAGTCTCGCTGGAAGAACTTGAATCTGATCCACGCGTCTTTAAAAGTCTCACTAGGCTTTTGCACGAAAGTGGCTATTTTGCTCCTTAAGTCTTCAGCGCGTGCCTCATCAAAGAAATTACGCAGGAAGGCGTTTTTTATGTCGGCCCAGGATGTCAGTGATCCTGTAGGTAGCTGCTTGAGCCAGTGCGAAGCTTCTCCAATCAGTGAGTATTTAAAGAGCTTGCAGAGTAGGTAGTCCTCGGGGACTCCATCCATACGAATAGCAGCGATAAGATCCTCGAACCTCTCCAGATGGTCCATAGGATGCTCGTGCGATTGCCCAGAATAAGGTATCTGAGACACGAGAGAGTAGTACTGAGGCTTGAGCTCGAAGTTCGGCTTCTGAATCTTTGGAAGTCGAATAGCTGATCTGTTGGTGTAGTACTCGTCTGGACGGTTATAGTCTGCCAACGATCGTGTTTGAGCTTCTCTTGTAGCCTCAGCTTCAGTTTCAGGGATTATGTTTCCCTGTGCATCTAGCTTCTGACCTGTTGCATTACGCAGATGACCATCTTGATCATACATGTTTCCATTCTCGCCCTGCGTGAGAATGACAATCGCGACCATGCTTCGCGGAGTAGTGTCGATCGGTATACGGTTAGAAGTATCGATCGATGTAGATCGGTGAACGGTATCGATCGATGGTGCTGCAGAGTGTCGGTCGACTGTTGAACGTGAGTATCAGTCGACGGTAATGCGGTTCTGTCGATCGATGCGGAGCGTAGGTCTTTGCGGATTGAGCGTTCCAAGTGTGCAGGATCCTCTGAGAATAATAGTTGATTTCCCTTGTTGCTTCTGGTACTGTTGGGCATGTACCTGAAAAGTCAAGAAAAAAAATTTAAATAAGAAAGGGGGTAGAAGAAAAACCTAAGATTAATAAGATTAAATCTAATAGCGATCAAAGCTCCCCGGCAACGGTGCCAAATTTGATAGTGCTCAAATTACCCAGTAGAGCTTACTCTCTCAAATAAGAGGTACAGCTGTAGTACTTAGGGATCGAATCACGAGGAGCTAGGGAACCAATTAAATAAAATCTACTAATCAATCCTAGGCAAGGTTGGTTTATATGATAAAAATGAAAATAACAAATCCTAAAATGAGCAAGGTAGTTGCTCTAACTAACAATATGAAGGGTTGTTTAAATGGGATAAAGAGTGCTAGACATAGGGTTTCTATTCAGGAATAGAGATTATAATCTCTATAAATGCTTTAATAAGTTTCCTTTATTAGTAAAGTCAAGCTTTGGCTCCCTATCTATGGGATTAAATCCCGAGATATTCCAAAGAAAAAAAAATAAAAAATAAACTATTTACTTTTCCTTGGCGCAGCTGGGCCATCCTGGATTTGAACCAGAGACCTCGCCTGTGAAGTAAATCATCGCACCTATGGTCCAACCAATTGGGAGAGAATCAATAGATTCCTTTTCGGGAGCGATTCATCCTTCCCGAACGCAGCATACAACTCTCCGTTGTACTGCGCTCTCCAAGTGTGCTTGTTCCCCCCTGTATAGGATGTACTCAGTGTGTCCGAGCATGTCTTACACAACAAAGGAATGAATCTTTGGAAAGAAGGCATAAAGGAGTGGATGTGTAGAGGAGGAACTCGTTAGAAGCCCGAGGAACGCCTTCCGTTCATTCTTATTCTTACTTACCATATGTATTTTTCAATGAAAGATGCCGAGGTAGGTATATAGGAGGTTTTTGTGGATTTAAAAACTAGCGATCAACCCCCAACGAGACTATATATTCCATTTTATATATACGATGAAATAAGAGGCGGCCTGCCCCAGAAGCTTGCAGAATACCAAAGATGGACAATTCAGTAGACTGCTGGATAGTCTGGCTGGCAAGGCCGCGTTAGAGAAAGGATAACAGTTACCGAGTAGGAGTACATTAGATATCCTCACATAAAAATAGATATATAAGAAGATTCTCATTCACTGGGGATATTGTGTGATTAGTTTAGTTGGTATCCAAAACTAAAATAGAAAATTCAAGTAAATAAGTAAAAAAAAAGGGGGGGTCTTGAATCAAAATAATTTAAAGTTCTTATTTCTGTCAGAGGGCAATATGAATGTTTTATCATGTTCCATCAATACACTAATAAAAGAAGGGTTATATGAGATATCTGGTGTAGAAGTAGGCCAACATTTCTATTGGCAAATAGGGGGGTTCCAAGTCCATGCGCAAGTCCTTATTACTTCTTGGGTTGTAATTGCCAATTCCTACAGTGATGAATATAAGCGCAATTGAAATTCCTGGGGAGTTATACATTTGTGTATTGATAAGACCATTCACTATTTCTTGAAGCTCAATCTCTCCCCCGGATGAACCATATAGCCAAGAGAAACCATGAACCAGAATAGAAGGATTGTACCAATCTACCCTTGTGTGATTCCTGTTGAATCATATACTGCGGGGCGCAGGGCGGACGATTTCAAAGCGGACTCCCCCTCCCCATTCATTAGATAGAGAAGATCATTTCTATAGATCTCAGCCCCTTAACATATGTGAATGAATCACTGGTTAAAATATCTAGATCTCTGGCCACACCTTTCGCATGATGACACAGAAAAGGAGTCGGTCGATATCCTTTTGAGATATCAAGCGATACACCTTTCGCGGCACCGATCGATTTACCAGTAGGGTATCGATCGACGGCTTCTAGATCTGCCTAGGCGCGAAACGAATATGACCGCGAGGTCTCAAGGAGGAACTGTCGTTCTATGTTCTAGATAATTCAAGATAATCTAAGATCCTAGTGTTTTATGTTCTAGTTAGCTACTCTAAAACAAGCATAGGGTGCAATCCATTTGATGAGTATCACAACTTAGCAATTATAGCTTGGGGCTAATCCCACAAACCTATTTAAACCCTAGATCTAACAAGTAGACTACTCAGACATAGCTAAACAATTCATAACAATAGATAGATGAAAGAATTGCATAGATAGAACAAAGTAGAAATACAAAAGGAGATGAGAAATCTCTCCAATCTCTCTCAAACAAATAAAACTCTAGTCTCTCTCTCACACTCTCTGCTTTGGTTGTGAAAAGCTTCAAGCTTCAAAGGGTTTCAAAACTTGCCGTCAAAAAGACTTTGCAGGAATATTTAAGCATTTCATTATAATAAAACTCGTCAGGGGCAATCTCGTAATTTGGTGAAGTCTTGGTGAAGTAGTCGGATAAACCATTTCGTCCTCGATATCGATCGACAACACTGAATGTGTATCGATCGATTATAATCTTCTAGTACGCGGATCTTCTCAGCAACATCGATCGACAACTCAGGATGAGTATCGATCGATTGTAATCGCAATGTTGACTTCCGACTTAGTCTTGAATGGTCAACTCGGGTGTATCATCTCTTGTACTCCAAAATGCTCCAAAACATCACTTTCTCACAAAATGCTCCTGAACCTGAAAACATACCTAACAGGCTAGAAAACAGATTAAATATATAATAAAATACTAGTATACCATGGTTAAAAACGGGTAAAATCCATGGTATATCAACCACGATCTAAGAAGCTTTATTGGGAACCACTAATCAGTGGAGAATAACCAGGAAGTTGAATAAATCTCATAGGAGTTGTGAGTAAGAAGATATTCCACTTTCTATCCAGATGATTCCAGATTAGCCTGTTCGAACATATGCCATTATCTTCATGATTCTTATCAAACCAGGATGAACCACGATCTAAGAAGCTTTATTTGGAACCACTATTCAGAGGAGAATAACCAGGAAGTTAAATAAATCTCATAGGAGTTGTGAGTAAGAAGATATTCCACTTTCTATCCAGATGATTCCAGATTAGCCTGTTCGGACATATGGCAATATCTTCATGATTCTTATCAAACTAGGATGAACCACGATCTAAGAAGCTTTATTTGCAACCACTAATCAGTGGAGAATAACCAGGAAGTTGAATAAATTTCATAAGTGTTGTGAGCAAGAAGATATCCCACCTTCTATCCAAATGATTCTAGATTAGCCTGTTCGGACATATGCCATTATCTTCATGATTCTTATCAAACTAGGATGAACCACGATCTAAGAAGCTTTATTTGGAACCACTAATCAGTGGAGATAACGAGGAAGTTAAATAAATCTCATAGGAGTTGTGAGTAAGAAGATATCCCACTTTCTATCCAGATGATTCCAAATTAGCCTGTTCGAACATATGGCAATAGCTTCATGATTCTTATAAAACCAGGATGAACCACGATTTAAGAAGCTTAATTTGGAACCACTAATCAGTGGAGAATAACCAGGTAAGTTAAATAAATCTCATAAGTGTTGTGAGCAAGAAGATATCCCACCTTCTATCCAGATGATTCCAGATTAGCATGTTCGGACATATGCCATTATCTTCATGATTCTTATCAAACCAGGATGAACCACGATATAAGAAGCTTTATTTGGAACCACTAATCAGTGGAGAATAACCAGTAAGTTGAATAAATCTCATAGGAGTTGTGGGTAAGAACATATCCCACTTTATATCCAGATAATTCCAGATTAGCCTGTTCGGACATATGGCAATATCTTCATGATTATTATCAAACCAGGATGAAACACGATCTAAGAAGCTTTATTTGGAACCAATAATTAGTGGAGAATAACCAGGAATTTGAATAAATCTCATAAGTGTTGTGAGCAAGAAGATATCCCACCTTCTATCCAGATGATTCCAGATTAGCCTGTTCGGACATATGCCATTATCTTCATGATTCTTATCAAACCAGGATGAACCACGATCTAAGAAGATTTATTTGGAACCACTAATTAGTGGAGAATAACCAGGAAGTTGAATAAATCTCATAGGAGTTGTGAGTAAGAAGATATCCCACTTTCTATTCAGATGATTCCAGATTAGCCTGTTCGGACATATGCCATTATCTTCATGATTCTTAACAAACCAGGATGAACCACGATCTAAGAAGCTTTATTTGGAACCACTAATCAATGGAGAATAACCAGGAAGTTGAATAAATCTCATAAGTGTTGTGAGCAAGAAGATATCCCACCTTCTATCCAGATGATTCCAGATTAGCCTGTACGGACATATGCCATTATCTTCATGATTCTTATCAAACCAGGATGAACCACGATATAAGAAGCTTTATTTGGAACCACTAATCAGTGGAGAATAACCAGTAAGTTGAATAAATCTCATAGGAGTTGTGAGTAAGAAGATATCCCACTTTCTATCCAGATGTTTCCAGATTTGCATGTTCGGACATATGGCAATATCTTCATGATTATTATCAAACCAGGATGAACCACGATCTAAGAAGCTTTATTTGGAACCACTAATCAGTGGAGAATAACCAGCAATTTGAATAAATCTCATAAGTGTTGTGAGCAAGAAGATATCCCACCTTCTATCCAGATGATTCCAGATTAGCCTGTTCGAACATATGACATTATCTTCATGATTCTTATCAAACCAGGATGAACCACGATCTAAGAAGCTTTATTTGGAACCACTAATCAGTGGAGAATAACCAGGAAGTTGAATAAATCTCATAGGAGTTGTGAGTAAGAAGATATCCCACTTTCTATCCAGATGATTCCAGATTAGCCTGTTTGAACATATGCCATTATCTTCATGATTCTTATCAAACCAGGATGAACCACAATCTAAGAAGCTTTATTTGGAACCACTATTCAGAGGAGAATAACCAGGAAGTTAAATAAATCTCATAGGAGTTGTGAGTAAGAGGATATCCCACTTTCTATCCAGATGATTCCAGATTAGCTTGTTCGAACATATGCCATTATCTTCATGATTCTTATCAAACCAGGATGAACCACAATCTAAGAAGCTTTATTTGCAACCACTAATCAGTGGAGAATAACCAGGAAGTTGAATAAATTTTATAAGTGTTGTGAGCAAGAAGATATCCCACCTTCTATCCAGATGATTCCAGATTAGCCTGTTCGGACATATTCCATTATCTTCATGATTCTTATCAAAATAGGATGAACCAATATGTAAGAAGCTTGATTGGGAACCACTAATTAGTGGAGAATAACCAGGAAGTTGAATAAATCTCATAGGAGTTGTGAGTAAGAAGATATCCCACTTTCTCTCCAGGTGATTCCAGATTAGCCTGTTCGGACATATGGCAATATCCTCATGATTCTTATCAAACCAGGATGAACCCAGATCTAAGAAGCTTTATTTGGAACCACTAATCAGTGGAGAATAACCAGGAATTTGAATAAATCTCATAAGTGTTGTGAGCAAGAAGATATCCCACCTTCTATCCAGATGATTCTAGATTAGCCTGTTCGGACATATGCCATTATCTTCATGATTCTTATCAAACCAGGATGAACCACGATATAAGAAGCTTTATTTAGAACCACTAGTCAGTGGAGAATAACAAGTAAGTTGAATAAATCTCATAAGTGTTGTGAGCAAGAAGATATCCCACCTTCTATCCAGATGATTCCAGATTAGCCTGTTCGCACATATGCCATTATCTTCATGATTCTTATCAAACCAGGATGAACAACGATATAAGAAGCTTTATTTAGAACCACTAATCAGTGGAGAATAACCAGTAAGTTGAATAAATCTCATAAGTGTTGTGAGCAAGAAGATATCCCACCTTCTATCCAGATGATTCCAGATTAGCCTGTTCGGACATATGCCATTATCTTCATGATTCTTATCAAACCAGGATGAACCACGATATAAGAAGCTTTATTTGGAACCACTACTCAGTGGAGAATAACAAGTAAGTTGAATAAATCTCATAGGAGTTGTGAGTAAGAAGATATCCCACTTTCTATCCAGATGATTCCAGATTTGCCTGTTCGGACATATGGCAATATCTTCATGATTATTATCAAACCAGGATGAACCACGATCTAAGAAGCTTTATTTGGAACCACTAATCAGTGGAGAATAACCAGGAATTTGAATAAATCTCATAAGTGTTGTGAGCAAGAAGATATCCCACCTTCTATCCAGATGATTCCAGATTAGCCTGTTCGAACATATGCCATTATCTTCATGATTCTTATCAAACCAGGATGAACCACGATCTAAGAAGCTTTATTTGGAACCACTAATCAGTGGAGAATAACCAGGAAGTTTAATAAATCTCATAGGAGTTGTGAGTAAGAAGATATTCCACTTTCTATCCAGATGATTCCAGATTAGCATGTTCGGACATATGCCATTATCTTCATGATTCTTATCAAACCAGGATGAACCACGATCTAAGAAGCTTTATTTGGAACCACTAATCAGTGGAGAATAACCAGGAAGTTGAATAAATCTCATAGGAGTTGTGAGTAAGAAGATATCCCACTTTCTATCCAGATGATTCCAGATTAGCCTGTTCGAACATATGCCATTATCTTCATGATTCTTATCAAACCAGGATGAACCACGATCTAAGAAGCTTTATTTGGAACCACTATTCAGAGGAGAATAACCAGGAAGTTAAATAAATCTCATAGGAGTTGTGAGTAAGAGGATACCCCAATTTCTATCCAGATGATTCCAGATTAGCTTGTTCGAACATATGTCATTATCTTCATGATTCTTATCAAACCAGGATGAACCACAATCTAAGAAGCTTTATTTGCAACCACTAATCAGTGGAGAATAACCAGGAAGTTGAATAAATTTTATAAGTGTTGTGAGCAAGAAGATATCCCACCTTCTATCCAGATGATTCCAGATTAGCCTGTTCGGACATATTCCATTATCTTCATGATTCTTATGAAAACAGGATGAACCAATATGTAAGAAGCTTGATTGGGAATCACTAATTAGTGGAGAATAACCAGGAAGTTGAATAAATCTCACAGGAGTTGTGAGTAAGAAGATATCCCACTTTCTCTCTAGGTGATTCCAGATTAGCCTGTTCGGACATATGTCATTATCTTCATGATTCTTATCAAACCAGGATGAAGCACGATCTAAGAAGCTTTATTTGGAACCACTAATCAGTGGAGAATAACCAGGAAGTTGAATAAATCTCATAGGAGTTGTGAGTAAGAAGATATCCCACTTTCTATCCAGATGATTCCAGATTAGCCTGTTCGAACATATGCCATTATCTTCATGATTCTTATCAAACCAGGATGAACCACGATCTAAGAAGCTTTATTTGGAACCACTATTCAGAGGAGAATAACCAGGAAGTTAAATAAATCTCATAGGAGTTGTGAGTAAGAGGATACCCCAATTTCTATCCAGATGATTCCAGATTAGCTTGTTCGAACATATGTCATTATCTTCATGATTCTTATCAAACCAGGATGAACCACAATCTAAGAAGCTTTATTTGCAACCACTAATCAGTGGAGAATAACCAGGAAGTTGAATAAATTTTATAAGTGTTGTGAGCAAGAAGATATCCCACCTTCTATCCAGATGATTCCAGATTAGCCTGTTCGGACATATTCCATTATCTTCATGATTCTTATGAAAACAGGATGAACCAATATGTAAGAAGCTTGATTGGGAATCACTAATTAGTGGAGAATAACCAGGAAGTTGAATAAATCTCACAGGAGTTGTGAGTAAGAAGATATCCCACTTTCTCTCTAGGTGATTCCAGATTAGCATGTTCGGACATATGCCATTATCTTCATGATTCTTATCAAACCAGGATGAAGCACGATCTAAGAAGCTTTATTTGGAACCACTAATCAGTGGAGAATAACCAGGAAGTTGAATAAATCTCATAGGAGTTGTGAGTAAGAAGATATCCCACTTTCTATCCAGATGATTCCAAATTAGCCTGTTCGAACATATGCCATTATCTTCATGATTCTTATCACACCAGGATGAACCACGATCTAAGAAGCTTTATTTGGAACCACTATTCAGAGGAGAATAACCAGGAAGTTAAATAAATCTCATAGGAGTTGTGAGTAAGAGGATATCCCACTTTCTATCCAGATGATTCCAGATTAGCTTGTTCAAACATATGCCATTATCTTCATGATTCTTATCAAACCAGGATGAACCACAATCTAAGTAGCTTTATTTGCAACCACTAATCAGTGGAGAATAACCAGGAAGTTGAATAAATTTTATAAGTGTTGTGAGCAAGAAGATATACCACCTTCTATCCAGATGATTCCAGATTAGCCTGTTCGGACATATTCTATTATCTTCATGATTCTTATCAAAACAGGATGAACCAATATGTAAGAAGCTTGATTGGGAACCACTAATTAGTGGAGAATAACCAGGAAGTTGAATAAATCTCATAGGTGTTGTGAGCAAGAAGATATCCCCCCTTCTATCCAGATGATTCCAGATTAGCCTGTTAAGACATATGCCATTATCTTCATGATTCTTATCAAACCAGGATGAACCACGATCTAAGAAGCTTTATTTGGAACCACTAATCAGCGGAGAATAACCAGGAAGTTAAATAAATCTCATAGGAGTTGTGAGTAAAAAGATATCCCACTTTCTATCCAGATGATTCCAGATTAGCCTGTTCGAACATATGGCAAGAGCTTCATGATTCTTGTCAAACCAGGTTGAACCACAATCTAAGAAGCTTTATTTGGAACCACTAATCAGTGGAGAATAACCAGGAAGTTGAATAAATCTCATAAGTGATGTGAGCGAGAAGATATCCCACTTTCTATCCAGATGATTCCAGATTAGCCTGTTCGGACATATGGCAATATCTTCATGATTATTATCAAACCAGGATGAACCACAATCTAAGAAGCTTTATTTGGAACCACTAATCAGTGGAGAATAACCAGGAAGTTGAATAAATCTCATAAGTGTTGTGAGCGAGAAGATATCCAACCTTCTATCCAGATGATTCCACATTAGCCTGTTCGAACATATGCCATTATCTTCATGATTCTTATCAAACCAGGATGAACCACGATATAAGAAGCTTTATTTGGAACCACTAATCAGTTGAGAATAACCAGTAAGTTGAATAAATCTCATAGGAATTGTGAGTAAGAAGATATCCCACTTTCTATTCAGATGATTCCAGATTAGCCTGTTCGGACATATGGCAATATCTTCATGATTATTATCAAACCAGGATGAACCACAATCTAAGAAGCTTTATTTGGAACCACTAATCAGTGGAGAATAACCAGGAAGTTGAATAAATCTCATAAGTGTTGTGAGCGAGAAGATATCCAACCTTCTATCCAGATGATTCCACATTAGCCTGTTCGGACATATGCCATTATCTTCATGATTCTTATCAAACCAGGATGAACCATGATCTAAGAAGCTTTCTTTGGAACCACTAATCAGTGGAGAATAACCAGGAAGTTGAATAAATCTCATAGGAGTTGTGAGTAAGAAGATATCCCACTTTCTATCCAGATGATTCCAGATTAGCCTGTTCGAACATATGCCATTATCTTCATGATTCTTATCAAACCAGAGATGAAACACGATCTAAGAAGCTTTATTTGGAACCACTATTCAGAGGAGAATAACCAGGAAGTTAAATAAATCTCATAGGAGTTGTGAGTAAGAGGATATCCCACTTTCTATCCAGATGATTCCAGATTAGCCTGTTCGAACATTTGGCAATATCTTCATGATTCTTATCAAACCAGGATGAACCACGATCTAAGAAGCTTTATTTGCAACCACTAATCAGTGGAGAATAACCAGGAAGTTGAATAAATTTCATAAGTGTTGTGAGCCAGAAGATATCCCATCTTCTATCCAGATGATTCCAGATTAGCCTGTTCGGACATATTCCATTATCTTCATGATTCTTATCAAAACAGGATGAACCAATATGTAAGAAGCTTGATTGGGAACCACTAATCAGTGGAGAATAACCATGAAGTTGAATAAATCTCATAGGAGTTGTGAGTAAGAAGATATCCCACTTTCTCTCCAGGTGATTCCAGATTAGCCTGTTCGGACATATGGCAATATCCTCATGATTCTTATCAAACCAGGATGAACCACGATCTAAGAAGCTTTATTTGGAACCACTAATCAGTGGATAATAACCAGGAAGTTGAATAAATCTCATAAGTGTTGTGAGCAAGACGATATCCCACCTTCTATCTAGATGATTCCAGATTAGCCTGTTCGGACATATGCCATTATCTTCATGATTCTTATCAAACCAGGATGAACCACGATCTAAGAAGCTTTATTTGGAACCACTAATCAGTGGAGAATAACCAGGAAGTTTAATAAATCTCATAGGAGTTGTGAGTAAGAAGATATCCCACTTTCTATCCAGATGATTCCAGATTAGCCTGTTCGGACATATGCAATTTCTTCATGATTCTTATCAAACCAGGATGAACCACGATCTAAGAAGCTTTATTTGGAACCACTAATCAGTGGAGAATAACCAGGAAGTTGAATAAATCTCATAAGTGTTGTGAGCAAGAAGATATCCCACCTTCTATACATATGATTCCAGATTAGCCTGTTCGGACATATGCCATTATCTTCATGATTCTTATCAAACCAGGATGAACCACGATCTAAGAAGCTTTATTTGGAACCACTAATCAGTGCAGAATAACCAGGAAGTTAAATAAATCTCATAGGAGTAGTGAGTAAGAAGATATCCCACTTTCTATCCAGATGATTCCAGATTAGCCTGTTCGAACATATGGCAATATCTTCATGATTCTTATCAAACCAGGATGAACCACGATCTAAGAATCTTTATTTGCAACCACTAATCAGTGGAGAATAACCAGGAAGTTGAATAAATTTCATAAGTGTTGTGAGCCAGAAGATATCCCATCTTCTATCCAGATGATTCCAGATTAGCCTGTTCGGACATATTCCATTATCTTCATGATTCTTATCAAAACAGGATGAACCAATATGTAAGAAGCTTGATTGGGAACCACTAATCAGTGGAGAATAACCAGGAAGTTGAATAAATCTCATAGGAGTTGTGAGTAAGAAGATATCCCACTTTCTCTCCAGGTGATTCCAGATTAGCCTGTTCGGACATATGGCAATATCCTCATGATTCTTATCAAACCAGGATGAACCACGATCTAAGAAGCTTTATTTGGAACCACTAATCAGTGGATAATAACCAGGAAGTTGAATAAATCTCATAAGTGTTGTGAGCAAGACGATATCCCACCTTCTATCTAGATGATTCCAGATTAGCCTGTTCGGACATATGCCATTATCTTCATGATTCTTATCAAACCAGGATGAACCACGATCTAAGAAGCTTTATTTGGAACCACTAATCAGTGGAGAATAACCAGGAAGTTTAATAAATCTCATAGGAGTTGTGAGTAAGAAGATATCCCACTTTCTATCCAGATGATTCCAGATTAGCCTGTTCGGACATATGCAATTTCTTCATGATTCTTATCAAACCAGGATGAACCACGATCTAAGAAGCTTTATTTGGAACCACTAATCAGTGGAGAATAACCAGGAAGTTGAATAAATCTCATAAGTGTTGTGAGCAAGAAGATATCCCACCTTCTATACATATGATTCCAGATTAGCCTGTTCGGACATATGCCATTATCTTCATGATTCTTATCAAACCAGGATGAACCACGATCTAAGAAGCTTTATTTGGAACCACTAATCAGTGCAGAATAACCAGGAAGTTAAATAAATCTCATAGGAGTAGTGAGTAAGAAGATATCCCACTTTCTATCCAGATGATTCCAGATTAGCCTGTTCGAACATATGGCAAGAGCTTTATGATTCTTATCAAAACAGGTTGAACCACAATCTAAGAAGCTTTATTTGAAACCACTAATCAGTGGAGAATAACAAGGAAGTTGAATAAATCTCATAAGTGTTGTGAGCGAGAAGATATCCCACTTTCTATCCAGATGATTCCAGATTAGCATGTTCGAAAGTACGCCATTATCTTCATGATTCTTATCAAACCAGGATGAACCACGATATAAGAAGCTTTATTTGGAACCTCTAATCAGTGGAGAATAACCAGTAAGTTGAATAAATCTCATAGGAGCTGTGAGTAAGAAGTTATCCCACTTTCTATTCAGATGATTCCAGATTAGCCTGTTCGGACATATGGCAATATCTTCATGATTATTATCAAACCAGGAAGAACCACAATCTAAGAAGCTTTATTTGGAACCACTAATCAGTGGAGAATAACCAGGAAGTTGAATAAATCTCATAAGTGTTGTGAGCGAGAAGATATCCAACCTTCTATCCAAATGATTCCAGATTAGCCTATTCGGGCATATGCCATTATCTTCAGTATTCTTATCAAACCAGGATGAACCATGATCTAAGAAGCTTTATTTGGAACCACTAATCAGTGGAGAATAACCAGGAAGTTGAATAAATCTCATAGGAGTTGTGAGTAAGAAGATATCCCACTTTCTATCCAGAAGATTCCATATTAGCATGTTCGAACATATGCCATTATCTTCATGATTCTTATCAAACCAGGATGAACCACGATCTAAGAAGCTTTTTTGGAACCACTATTCAGAGGAGAATAACCAGGAAGTTAAATAAATCTCATAGGAGTTGTGAGTAAGAGGATATCCCACTTTCTATCCAGATGATTCCAGATTAGCCTGTTCGAACATATGGCAATATCTTCATGATTCTTATCAAACCAGGATGAACCACGATCTAAGAAGCTTTATTTGCAACCACTAATCAGTGGAGAATAACCAGGAAGTTGAATAAATTTCATAAGTGTTGTGAGCCAGAAGATATCCCACCTTCTATCCAGATGATTCCAGATTAGCCTGTTCGGACATATTCCATTATCTTCATGATTCTTATAAAAACAGGATGAACCAATATGTAAGAAGCTTGATTGGGAACCACTAATCAGTGGAGAATAACCAGGAAGTTGAATAAATCTCATAGGAGTTGTGAGTAAGAAGATATCCCACTTTCTCTCCAGGTGATTCCAGATTAGCCTGTTCGGACATATGGCAATATCCTCATGATTCTTATCAAACCAGGATGAACCACGATCTAAGAAGCTTTATTTGGAACCACTAATCAGTGGAGAATAACCAGGAATTTGAATAAATCTCATAAGTGTTGTGAGCAAGAAGATATCCCACCTTCTATCCAGATGATTCCAGATTAGCCTGTTCGGACATATGGCAATATCTTCATGATTATAATCAAACCAGGATGAACCACGATCTAAGAAGCTTTATTTGGAACCACTAATCAGTGGAGAATAACCAGGAAGTTGAATAAATCTCATAAGTGTTGTGAGCGAGAAGATATCCAACCTTCTATCCAGATGATTCCAGATTAGCCTGTTCGGACATATGCCATTATCTTCATGATTCTTATCAAACCAGGATGAACCATGATCTAAGAAGCTTTATTTGGAACCACTAATCAGTGGAGAATAACCAGGAAGTTGAATAAATCTCATAGGAGTTGTGAGTAAGAAGATATCCCACTTTCTATCTAGATGATTCCAGATTAGCCTGTTCGAATATATGCCATTATCTTCATGATTCTTATCAAACCAGGATGAACCACGATCTAAGAAGCTTTATTTGGAACCACTATTCAGAGGAGAATAACCAGGAAGTTAAATAAATCTCATAGGAGTTGTGAGTAAGAGGATATCCCACTTTCTATCCAGATGATTCCAGATTAGCATGTTCGAACATATGGCAATATCTTCATGATTCTTATCAAACCAGGATGAACCACGATCTAACAAGCTTTATTTGCAACCACTAATCAGTGGAGAATAACCAGGAAGTTGAATTAATTTCATAAGTGTTGTGAGCCAGAAGATATCCCACCTTCTATCCAGATGATTCCAGATTAGCCTGTTCGGACATATTCCATTATCTTCATGATTCTTATCAAAACAGGATGAACCAATATGTAAGAAGCTTGATTGGGAACCACTAATCAGTGGATAATAACCAGGTAGTTGAATAAATCTCATAGGAGTTGTGAGTAAGAAGATATCCCACTTTCTCTCCAGGTGATTCCAGATTAGCCTGTTCGGACATATGGCAATATCCTCATGATTCTTATCAAACCAGGATGAACCACGATCTAAGAAGCTTTATTTGGAACCACTAATCAGTGGACAATAACCAGGAAGTTGAATAAATCTCATAAGTGTTGTGAGCAAGAAGATATCCCACCTTCTATCCAGATGATTCCAGATTAGCATGTTCGGACATATGGCAATATCTTCATGATTATTATCAAACCAGGATGAACCACGATCTAAGAAGCTTTATTTGGAACCACTAATCAGTGGAGAATAACCAGGAAGTTGAAAAAATCTCATAAGTGTTGTGAGCAAGAAGATATCCCACTTTCTATTCAGATGATTCCAGATTAGCCTCTTCGAACATATGCCATTATCTTCATGATTCTTATCAAACCAGGATGAACCACGATCTATGAAGCTTTATTTGGAACCACTATTCAGAGGAGAATAACCAGGAAGTTAAATAAATCTCATAGGAGTTGTGAGTAAGAAGACATCCCCCTTTCTATTCAGATGATTCCAGATTAGCCTGTTCGGACATATGGCAATATCCTCATGATTCTTATCAAACCAGGATGAACCACAATCTAAGAAGCTTTATTTGGAACCACTAATCAGTGGAGAATAACCAGGAAGTTGAATAAATCTCATAAGTGTTCTGAGCAAGAAGATATCCCACCTTCTATCCAGATGATTCCAGATTACCCTGTTCGGACATATGCCATTATCTTCATGATTCTTATCAAACCAGGATGAACCACGATCTAAGAAGATTTATTTGGAACCACTAATCAGTGGAGAATAACAAGGAAGTTGAATAAATCTCATAAGTGTTGTGAGCGAGAAGATATCCCACTTTCTATCCAGATGATTCCAGATTAGCCTGTTCGAACATACGCCATTATCTTCATGATTCTTATCAAACCAGGATGAACCACGATATAAGAAGCTTTATTTGGAACCACTAATCAGTGGAGAATAACCAGTAAGTTGAATAAATCTCATAGGAGTTGTGAGTAAGAAGATATCCCACTTTCTATTCAGATGATTCCAGATTAGCCTGTTCGGACATATGGCAATATCTTCATGATTATTATCAAACCAGGATGAACCACAATCTAAGAAGCTTTATTTGGAACCACTAATCAGTGGAGAATAACCAGGAAGTTGAATAAATCTCATAAGTGTTGTGAGCGAGAAGATATCCAACCTTCTATCCAGATGATTCCAGATTAGCCTGTTCGGACATATGCCATTATCTTCATGATTCTTATCAAACCAGGATGAACCATGATCTAAGAAGCTTTATTTGGAACCACTAATCAGTGGAGAATAACCAGGAAGTTGAATAAATCTCATAGGAGTTGTGAGTAAGAAGATATCCCACTTTCTATCCAGATGATTCCAGATTAGCATGTTCGAACATATGCCATTATCTTCATGATTCTTATCAAACCAAATTGAACCACGATCTAAGAAGCTTTATTTGGAACCAATATTCATAGGAGAATAACCAGGAAGTTAAATAAATCTCATAGGAGTTGTGAGTAAGAGGATATCCCACTTTCTATCCAGATGATTCCAGATTATCCTGTTCGAACATATGGCAATATCTTCATGATTCTTATCAAACCAGGATGAACCACGATCTAAGAAGCTTTATTTGCAACCACTAATCAGTGGAGAATAACCAGGAAGTTGAATAAATTTCATAAGTGTTGTGAGCCAGAAGATATCCCACCTTCTATCCAGATGATTCCATATTAGCCTGTTCGGACATATTCCATTATCTTCATGATTCTTATAAAAACAGGATGAACCAATATGTAAGAAGCTTGATTGGGAACCACTAATCAGTGAAGAATAACCAGGAAGTTGAATAAATCTCATAGGAGTTGTGAGTAAGAAGATATCTCACTTTCTCTCCAGGTGATTCCAGATTAGCCTGTTCGGACATATGGCAATATCCTCATGATTCTTGTCAAACCAGGATGAACCACAATCTAAGAAGCTTTATTTGGAACCACTAATCAGTGGAGAATAACCAGGAAGTTGAATAAATCTCATAAGTGTTGTGAGCGAGAAGATATCCCACCTTCTATCCAGATGATTCCAGATTAGCCTGTTCGGACATATGCCATTATCTTCATTATTATTATCAAACCAGGATGAACCACGATCTAAGAAGCTTTATTTGGAACCACTAATCAGTGGAGAATAACCAGGAAGTTGAATAAATCTCATAAGTGTTGTGAGCAAGAAGATATCCCACTTTCTATTCAGATGATTCCAGATTAGCCTCTTCGAACATATGCCATTATCTTCATGATTCTTATCAAACCAGGATGAACCACGATCAATGAAGCTTTATTTGGAACCACTATTCAGAGGAGAATAACCAGGAAGTTATATAAATCTCATAGGAGTTGTGAGTAAGAAGACATCCCACTTTCTATTCAGATGATTCCAGATTAGCCTGTTCGGACATATGGCAATATCTTCATGATTATTATCAAACCAGGATGAACCACGATCTAAGAAGCTTTATTTGGAACCATTAATCAGTGGAGAATAACCAGGAAGTTGAATTAATCTCATAAGTGTTGTGAGCCAGAAGATATCCAACCTTCTATCCACATGATTCCAGATTACCCTGTTCGGACATATGCCATTATCTTCATGATTCTTATCAAACCAGGATGAACCACGATCTAAGAAGCTTTATTTGGAACCACTATTCAGTGGAGAATAACCAGGAAGTTGAATAAATCTCATAGGAGTTGTGAGTAAGAAGATATCCCACTTTCTATCTAGATGATTCCAGATTAGCCTGTTCGAACATATGCCATTATCTTCATGATTCTTATCAAACCAGGATGAACCACGATCTAAGAAGCTTTATTTGGAACCACTATTCAGAGGAGAATAACCAGGAAGTTAAATAAATCTCATAGGCGTTGTGAGTAAGAGGATGTCCCACTTTCTATCCAGATGATTCCAGATTAGCCTGTTCGAACATATGGCAATATCTTCATGATTCTATCAAACCAGGATGAACCACGATCTAAGAAGCTTTATTTGCAACCACTAATCAGTGGAGAATAACCAGGAAGTTGAATAAATATCATAAGTGTTGTGAGCAAGAAGATATCCCACCTTCTATCCAGATGATTCCAGATTAGCATGTTCGGACATATTCCATTATCTTCATGATTCTTATCAAAACAGGATGAACCAATATGTAAGAAGCTTGATTGGGAACCACTAATCAGTGGAGAATAACCAGAAAGTTGAATAAATCTCATAGGAGTTGTGAGTAAGAAGATATCCCACTTTCTCTCCAGGTGATATTAGATTAGCCTGTTCGGACATATGGCAATATCCTCATGATTCTTATCAAACCAGGATGAACCACGATCTAAGAAGCTTTATTTGGAACCACTAATCAGTGGAGAATAACCAGGAATTTGAATAAATCTCATAAGTGTTGTGAGCAAAAAGATATCCCACCTTCTATCCAGATGATTCCAGATTAGCCTGTTCGGACATATGCCATTATCTTCATGATTCTTATCAAACCAGGATGAACCACGATCTAAGAAGCTTTATTTGGAACCACTATTCAGTGGAGAATAACCAGGAAGTTGAATAAATCTCATAGGAGTTGTGAGTAAGAAGATATCCCAGTTTCTATCCAGATGATTCCAGATTAGCTTGTTCAAACATATGCCATTATCTTCATGATTCTTATCAAACCAGGATGAACCACGATCTATGAAGCTTTATTTGGAACCACTATTCAGAGGAGAATAACCAGGAAGTTAAATAAATCTCATAGGAGTTGTTAGTAAGAAGATATCCTACTTTCTATGCAAATGATTCCAGATTAGCATGTTCGGACATATGGCAATATCTTCATGATTCTTATCAAACCAGGATGAACCATGATCTAAGAAGCTTTACTTGCAACCACTAATCAGTGGAGAATAACCAGGAAGTTGAATAAATTTCATAAGTGTTGTGAGCAAGAAGATATCCCACCTTCTATCCAGATGATTCCAGATTAGCCTGTTCGGACATAATCCATTATCTTCATGATTCTTATCAAAACAGGATGAACCAATATGTAAGAAGCTTGATTGGGAACCACTAATCAGTGGAGAATAACCAGGAAGTTGAATAAATCTCATAGGAGTTGTGAGTAAGAAGATATCCCACTTTCTCTCCAGGTGATTCCAGATTAGCCTGTTCGGATATATGGCAATATCCTCATGATTCTTATCAAACCAGGATGAACCACAATCTAAGAAGCTTTATTTGGAACCACTAATCAGTGAAGAATAACCAGGAATTTGAATAAATCTCATAAGTGTTGTTAGCGAGAAGATATCCAACCTTCTATCCAGATGATTCCACATTAGCCTGTTCGGACATATGCCATTATCTTCATGATTCTTATCAAACCAGGATGAACCATGATCTAAGAAGCTTTATTTGGAACCACTAATCAGTGGAGAATAACCAGGAAGTTGAATAAATCTCATAGGAGTTGTGAGTAAGAAGATATCCCACTTTCTATCTAGATGATTCCAGATTAGCCTGTTCGAACATATGCCATTATCTTCATGATTCTTATCAAACCAGGATGAACCACGATCTAAGAAGCTTTATTTGGAACCACTATTCAGAGGAGAATAACCAGGAAGTTAAATAAATCTCATAGGAGTTTTGAGTAAGAGGATATCCCACTTTCTATCCAGATGATTCCAGATTAGCCTGTTCGAACATATGGCAATATCTTCATGATTCTTATCAAACCAGGATGAACCACGATCTAAGAAGCTTTATTTGCAACCACTAATCAGTGGAGAATAACCAGGAAGTTGAATAAATTTCATAAGTGTTGTGAGCCAGAAGATATCCCACCTTATATCCAGATGATTCCAGATTAGCCTGTTCGGACATATTCCATTATCTTCATGATTCTTATCAAAACAGGATGAACCAATATGTAAGAAGCTTGATTGGGAACCACTAATCAGTGGATAATAACCAGGTAGTTGAATAAATCTCATAGGAGTTGTGAGTAAGAAGATATCCCACTTTCTCTCCAGATGATTCCAGATTAGCCTATTCGGACATATGGCAATATCCTCATGATTCTTATCAAACCAGGATGAACCACGATCTAAGAAGCTTTATTTGGAACCACTAATCAGTGGAGAATAACCAGGAAGTTGAATAAATCTCATAAGTGTTGTGAGCAAGAAGATATCCCACCTTCTATCCAGATGATTCCAGATTAGCATGTTCGGACATATGGCAATATCTTCATGATTATTATCAAACCAGGATGAACCACGATCTAAGAAGCTTTATTTGGAACCACTAATCAGTGGAGAATAACCAGGAAGTTGACCAAATCTCATAAGTGTTGTGAGCAAGAAGATATCCCACTTTCTATTCAGATGATTCCAAATTAGCCTCTTCGAACATATGCCATTATCTTCATGATTCTTATCAAACCAGGATGAACCACGATTTATGAAGCTTTATTTGGAACCACTATCAGAGGAGAATAACCAGGAAGTTAAATAAATCTCATAGGAGTTGTGAGTAAGAAGACATCCCCTTTCTATCAGATGATTCCAGATTAGCCTTGTTCGACATATGCAATATCCTTCATGATTCTTATCAAACCAGGATGAACCACAATCTAAGAAGCTTTATTTGGAACCATTAATCAGTGAAGAATAACCAGGAAGTTGAATAAATCTCATAAGTGTTGTGAGCAATAAGATATCCCACCTTCTATCCAGATGATTCCAGATTACCCTGTTCGGACATATGCCATTATCTTCATGATTTTATCAAACCAGGATGAACCACGATTAAGAAGCTTTATTTGGAACCACTAATCAGTGGAGAATAACAAGGAAGTTGAATAAATCTCATAAGTGTTGTGAGCGAGAAGATATCCCACCTTTCTATCCAGATGATTCCAGATTAGCCTGTTCGAACATACTGCCATTATCTTCATGATTCTTATCAAACCAGGATGAACCACGATATAAGAAGCTTTATTGGAACCACTAATCAGTGGAGAATAACCAGTAAGTTGAATAAAATCTCATAGGAGTTGTGAGTAAGAAGATATCCCACTTTCTATTCCAGATGATTCCAGATTAGCCTGTTCGGACATATGGCAATATCTTCATGATTATTATAAAACCAGGATGAACCACAATCTAAGAAGCTTTATTTGGAACCACTAATCAGTGGAGAATAACCAGGAAGTTGAATAAATCTCATAAGTGTTGTGAGCGAGAAGATATCCAACCTTCTATCCAGATGATTCCAGATTAGCCTGTTCGGACATATGCCATTATCTTCATGATTCTTATCAAACCAGGATGAACCATGATCTAAGAAGCTTTATTTGGAACCACTAATCAGTGGAGAATAACCAGGAAGTTGAATAAATCTCATAGGAGTTGTGAGTAAGAAGATGTCCCACTTTCTATCCAGATGATTATAGATTAGCATGTTCGAACATATGCCATTATCTTCATGATTCTTATCAAACCAGGATGAACCATGATCTAAGAAGCTTTATTTGGAACCACTATTCAGAGGAGAATAACCAGGAAGTTAAATAAATCTCATAGGAGTTGTGAGTAAGAGGATATCCCACTTTCTATCCAGATGATTCCAGATTATCCTGTTCGAACATATGGCAATATCTTCATGATTCTTATCAAACCAGGATGAACCACGATCTAAGAAGCTTTATTTGGAACCATTAATCAGTGGAGAATAACCAGGAAGTTGAATAAATCTCATAAGTGTTGTGAGCAAGAAGATATCCCACCTTCTATCCAGATGATTCCAGATTAGCCTGTTCGGACATATGGCAATATCTTCATGATTATTATCAAACCAGGATGAACCACAATCTAAGAAGCTTTATTTGGAACCACTAATCAGTGGAGAATAACCAGGAAGTTGAATAAATCTCATAAGTGTTGTGAGCGAGAAGATATCCAACCTTTTATCCAGATGATTCCAGATTTGCATGTTCCGACATATGCCATTATCTTCATGATTCTTATCAAACCAGGATGAACCATGATCTAAGAAGCTTTATTTGGAACCACTAATCAGTGGAGAATAACCAGGAAGTTGAATAAATCTCATAGGAGTTGTGAGTAAGAAGATATCCCACTTTCTATCCAGATGATTCCAGATTAGCATGTTCGAACATATGCCATTATCTTCATGATTCTTATCAAACCAGGATGAACCACGATCTAAGAAGCTTTATTTGGAACCACTATTCAGAGGAGAATAACCAGGAAGTTAAATAAATCTCATAGGAGTTGTGAGTAAGAGGATATCCCACTTTCTATCCAGATGATTCCAGATTATCCTGTTCGAACATATGGCAATATCTTCATGATTCTTATCAAACCAGGATGAACCACGATCTAAGAAGCTTTATTTGGAACCACTATTCAGAGGAGAATAACCAGGAAGTTGAATAAATTTCATAAGTGTTGTGAGCCAGAAGATATCCCACCTTCTATCCAGATGATTCCAGATTAGCCTGTTCAGACATATTCCTTTATCTTCATGATTCTTATCAAAACAGGATGAACCAATATGTAAGAAGCTTGATTGGGAACCACTAATCAGTGGAGAATAACCAGGAAATTGAATAAATCTCATAGGAGTTGTGAGTAAGAAGATATCTCACTTTCTCTCCAGGTGATTCCAGATTAGCCTGTTCGGACATATGGCAATATCCTCATGATTCTTGTCAAACCAGGATGAACCACAATCTAAGAAGCTTTATTTGGAACCACTAATCAGTGGAGAATAACCAGGAAGTTGAATAAATCTCATAAGTGTTGTGAGCGAGAAGATATCCCACCTTCTATCCAGATGATTCCAGATTAGCCTGTTCGGACATATGCCATTATCTTCATTATTATTATCAAACCAGGATGAACCACGATCTAAGAAGCTTTATTTGGAACCACTAATCAGTGGAGAATAACCAGGAAGTTGAAAAAATCTCATAAGTGTTGTGAG